>JASCZW010003457.1:0-38608 GCA_034211315.2 Aedes japonicus
TACTTTTCGTCCACGACCCTCTCACGCACACTGAAAATTAAATTTCGGTTTTATTACGAAATCAAAAGTAGGACTAACAAATCTATTCGTTGTATTCGTTGTAAAATGATTTGTACTTTTCAAGAACCTACCTTCGTACTTAATGCTACACGCCTCTAGTAGCACATTTGTTGATCTTCATGAAATTCATTTCGTGCATTGTACAAAGAAATGTAATGATAGATAGTATTTCACTTGATGACAAGCATTAATAATGTTTCATACAATTTACGAGACATTTGTTCTATGTACAAAATTCATTTTTATGACACGAATTAAAAACTAATTTACGAAAATAATTTTTCAGTGTATATATTGACAAAACAACACCGCAAAAACACCGTTTTTCTCCAATAGAAACGTAAAAAAATCTCTGAGGTAGCTCATCGATTCGTTCAGTCCGCCCCTAAGAATCTTACTGTAAGGTGATTCGCAGATTGCCTGTCAATCTGCAAAATTTGGACGACGTCTGCATTGACTTATCTTAAATAATAATAATAATCCCATCCAATACATCACAGAACACAGCGATTGATTGAGCGAATTGGAGATAATGATATCATTGGGTGTAGGTCACCCCCGGTTGGTGTTTAACACTCTTACTTTTACCAAATCCCTCAATTGCAATTTTAAAAGAATTCGCATAGATTGTTCTCAAGAAGCTTCAACCGGATTGTTATAGTTGTAAAGTTTACGAACAACAAGTTTGCATCGAGCATCGGCTGTGAAAGGTTGTGTCGATGCTTTATTTTTTATTTTTTTTATTTATTTATTTATTTTTTATTTATTTAAGTCTCGAATCGCACTCAGAAGTGGTTGCAGGAACCTCTGCCGTTCTGGGCGAAGGATATGTGACCGCCATCCAGCCCTGCTCATAATCCGCTGGACTACTCAGCATAGCGCATCATGAAGGCAAGGCGTTCTAACGCACCCGTGTACAACAAATCTCAGACAAACACTGACCCGTACCTGTGGAGAAATGGATCCTGGGTACATTATTAGGAATTGCCGTGCGATCCGTAAGCATGTCGAGGCCGTTATAGCAGCAAGTGAACTCGATTTATGATCAACACACTTTAAGACTCCCGGAAACATCCCCTTTGAATAAAGAATAAAAAACCGAGTACGCAATGGTTCAAGTACTTTGACGCATACGGTAAGACCACGCCATGGGAAAATTTTCAGAATTTTCCGGCTAACACTTATCGGGGTAAAGAATCATGTTTGGAGTCGAAACACCATCAGCATTACTGGCTGTCTTTATCTCATTGTTGTGAATGGTTTGGACGTTATTATTTGTTGGAAAAAGTTGAAACCCCGATTCATCGAAATTTAAAATTCGCTTCGGGTTATTGAAGGTCGATTCTCTCTTTATGCTAAATATTCTAAATTTCTGAATTCTACCGAATAAAATACAACAACACAACATCCTGTAACTTTGTTTGGTCCACAAAGTAACAGTTACAGCTGTAGATTTTATGTTTTGAACTCCACGATAGTATGGATAACCTAAAACATCTGAAGATTATAATGTCTGTTGTTCTTCCAAGATTTTCAATGAATATGTTTCAATGTACATCTTAGCTTTGCATTGCCCAGAAATCTCTTGTTACAACTGCAGGTCTTATGTTCTGAATATTTATTGTAACTTTGTATTGCCAAAAAGTTACTTTTACAACTGTTAATTATTAAGTTCTGAACGCCAGGACAGTTTGAATGACCTAGTCCATCGCCAAATTATCTTCTCATGCATTTTACCATTTAAAAATGTTCTCTGAATAATCTTGAATACGTGACGTAATTTTATATAGCTTAGAAAGCTACTGTTACTACAGGATTACCTAGAAGATCTCAAAGCTATGAAATTGTTACTGTTCACATTCCAGAAGATTCATTGAATATCTTTGAATACATGTTGTCACCTTATATAGCCCAAAAAACTACTATAACAACTGTAGATCTTATGTTTTGAAATTAATGATAGTTTGGTGGACCTAGAATATCCCAAAATTGTCGCATTCTGTTGGTTAACCTTCCACACTAGTCAATAAATATCTGATAATGTTTTTATTTACGCGTGAAAATATTCACTGAATATGATTGAATACGTAAAGCGTGTATTGAAAAAAAGCGACTGTATGCTCCGATTTTTCATGCGATTACCCTGCCACCTGGGGGTCGTTCCACCGACCAGTAGTCAATATATACCAGTTTTCCTATATGCTGAGAAAATTTCACAGCTCCATCAGTTTGGTTACGGCAGCTATGGCGAGAACTGTGAAACAACTTCAATCTATGATTTGTTAGTATCGCCTGCTCCATCCGGGCCTAAAAAGTTGTCCATCGTGGCCCACTTTGTGTCGACCGGATACGATCGTGGAAACATCTACAAAATTCTGGCACTTCTGGAGAAGGAAGAGTTCATCGAGCGGAAGCCTAGCTCCGGCCATCCGACCGTTTAAAGCGGCCGGAGGATTCAACGAGAAGCTCGAACCAAAGATGTAAGGCAGGATGGCCACTTCTTTCCGTGCCTTGGACCAGCAAGTCGATGCGACCGGCCAAACAGTGAAGAGGTATTTGGGCCAAAATGGATATTCACATGCGGAAGCGTCAGTCCAAGTCAGCCGTAAAGAGAACCAAGCGGAGATCGTCCCGGCGAAGCGGAACGTGGTGGTCGTTATGGACGGACCTCGTGTTGGACGGCAACGCCTGGCTGGGCAAAGGCTACTTCACCTCCCCGACAAACGATATAAGCAGCGATGTGGAGTACATAATGCACACGAAGTACCCAAAAAACGTGTAGCTGTCGCTTACAATCAGTGAAAAGGGGATGTCACGTCTTCTTTTTGTCGGGACTGGCAGTGAACGGCGAGATCTACAGTACGAAGTGCCTCGCAGAAGTTGCCGCCTTCAATAAAAAGTACCACAAGGAGGACGACCTGGTGTTTTGGCCGGATCTAACGTCGGCCAACTACTCGAAGCGAGCGCTGGAGAAAGTTGAGGGGTTGGGCATTCCGGTGGTGCCCAAGCATACCAATCCTCCCAGCTCTGCCCAATCCGAGAAGTTCTGGGCCAATTTGAAGTGGAGAGTATATTCAAATAATCTCGTGGCCAAAACGACGGATGATTTGATCAGAATGGCGACCGTGGAACAGAAGAATAGGCATATTCGTTCAAGCTTCTTTTTTCACCTATGGTAACAGTTCCGGCTAACTGCTGGAAGGCGGTGCGGCAGGGAGAAGAAGTATTTTTGGGAAGTTTTAATTTCCTAATGAATAAAATGTAATTTGATTTGTTAAAATATCTTTTCCGTTCATTTTTACCATCCATCTGGAAATAGTCGGTTTTTTTAAAGCGCGCATTAGCGTAACTTTATAAAGCCCAAAAAACCATACTGTTATAACGGAAGGTCTCAATTTCTGAATTCGAAGACAGTTTGGATGACCTAGAGCATCACAAAATTATCAGATAATGGCTGTTGACATTCCAAAAGGTTCATTTGTTATGCTCGAATACATATCGTAACATTGTTTAATCCTAAAAGCTACTTTGACGACTGTAGATCTGAAGTTCTGAACTCAAGTACATTTTGGATAACCCAGAAAGATATTAAAATGTTTAACTCTTATCAACGAGAATTTTATAATTTTTATGAATATGTTTTAAATCAACGCTTAACACTATTAATAGGGCTTTTTTTTCTTTATATTCCGGATGTTCTAGGTCGTCAATCGGGCCTTAAAGTCATTTTTTCAGATAGAAAAATTGATATAGAAAAAATAGCTTGAAAACCTCAACTACTCTCCTGACGTCTCCAGCGCTCGCGATGATGTTTCTGTCCACTTCCTTTTCCCTGTGGTACAATGCGAAAGATTAGAATTTTTTAAATGCGTGTTCAATATTTCTATTCCCAATTTGCTATTTCGAAACATGTAATATGAAACATACAAGATGTAAGCGAAACATACAAAATTGAAAATTACCCAAAGTTTCCAAAATTATACATGAAAGTCATAGCTATTTGCATGTGTTGCAATTTTAACGAGGACAACCTTTAATTTAGCGAAAAGAGGTTTTATTTCGCGTGAAAGATTCTAAGAATCCTGGTTAAATTTAAGTACAAGCCGCATCGGTCTTATGGCTGGCATACGATTGAGACGTTGCGAATGCGTTTGCGTGAAATTGACAGTTTTCCCATAGGTTTTCTGTTAAATTTACGTCAAAGGAACGCAAACGTATTTATTGTAGGCATCGTGAATGATAAAATGGCTAGTGTGCTGCATACTCGTCGGGCGCATTCGTTCTACTGAAAAGCAAAAAATCAGAGATCGAAATTCTCCCTCAGCTGGGTGAAAACCATGCTCTCTCTTATGCAGGTTGTCGATATGTAAAGGGTGATACGGTCAAAATTTGGTCAAGGGAAAACGCGTGTAAATCGGTGAAATCGTTTATTTAAAAAATCAAATTAAACTTCTTTTTCAAGTTCAATTAGTATAAAATTCAGGAAAAATATTCAGTTAGGCTTCCGCTTTTCCAAATCCGAATTGCCGGGCCTTACGCTTGACCCCTGCCATCAGATTTTGTACAGCCACCTTGTCCACCTTCTTCGCTGCAGAAAGCCAGTTTGCCTTGAACTGCTGCTCGTCCTTAGCAGTTTTTTTGGTCTTCTTTAGGTTCCGCTTGACAATAGCCCAGTATTTCTCAATTGGGCGGAGCTCTGGCGTGTTGGGAGGGTTCTTGTCCTTGGGAACCACCTGCACGTTGTTGGCGGCGTACCACTCCATGGCCTTTTTACCGTAATGGCAAGATGCCAAATCCGGCCAAAACAGTACGGAACAACCGTGTTTCTTCAGGAAAGGCAGCAGACGTTTATTCAAACACTCTTTCACGTAAATGTCTTGGTTGACAGTCCCGAAAGCTACGAAAATGCTGCTTTTCAAGCCACAGGTACAGATGGTTTGCCAAACCAGATATTTCTTTGCGAACTTTGACAGTTTCGTGTGCTTGAAAATATCTGCTACCTTTCCCTTCCTTTTGCCGTATAAAACTCCTGTCCCGGAAGCTGCTTGTAGTCGGCTTTGACGTAGGTTTCGTCGTCCATTACCACGCAGTCAAACTTCGTCAGCATCGTCGTGTACAGCCTCCGGGATCGCGCTTGGCCGTCGTATTTTGTTTATCATCGCGATTTGGAGTCACTACCTTCTTGTAAGTCGATAGTCCGGCTCGTTTTTTGGCTCGATGCACGGTTGTAGACGATACACCCAGCTTATTTGCGGCATCTCGGAGATAGGTTAGGGTTTCGCTTGAAACTACCGGCAACTCTCTTTGTCGTCTCAGCAGCTTCCGGTTTTCGATTTCCCCCGATCCAGACTTCCTGGCTGTCGATAAACGTTCCCCAAACACTTTAATTACATTTGTAACGGTTGATTTGGCAACTTTTAGCGATTTTGCCAACTTTGCGTGCGAGTAGCTCGGATTTTCGCGATGCGCGAGCAAAATTTTGATACGCTGCTCTTCTTGCTTGGACGGCATTTTGACAACTGAAGATTGAATTCCAAAATCAAAATAGGAGCAACATTCTACACACACACCTTCAAAATGAGGGGTGTTCAGGTTTTTTAAATGGAAAATTGAAAGAAATACGTCAAGTTGATATTGACCAAATTTTGACCGTATCGCCCTTTAGTGAACCGTTCACATTTTTATCCCTCCTTTTTCGCCGATCATTCGTTATCCGCTCTCTTGCCTTTGCGAAAATATCTCTCCCCAAAATTCAACGAAAATGTTTTCTCATGTCACATTTTTCACTGAAAACATGCTACCTAGATCGTATACGAGGAACAAAATCCGAGGAGCAAAACACGAACAGTCACTATATGAAGAAAAATTGGCTTGTTATCGATTGTCAAAAATAAGTGAAAAATAATGACCGGCATCTAGGATTCACTGAAAAAGAAACGATTTATCAGCTACTCATGCTCTCCGAAAATTATAAATCGCCGTTGCTTTTCTCGCGAAAACTGCTGTGAGCGTAGAATAGTTTCTCACTTCTCACATTCTCATCTGTTTCTCCAAGCGGGTGAAAAAGGACGTTTCTCTTCTCAAGTAGGCGAAAATTTCGGTCTCTGCAAAAAATGATTGATTTAGCAATGAGAAACAAAGAGTTTAACTTCCTTTGAGCTCAACTTAGTGTCTAGTATCTATACCTCGCACTCAAGTCAAGAATTCCAAGCAAATTAGAACGTGAAAATTATTCCTTCTTAAATCGAAGCCTTCATTATGTTTACTGCACAAGCTTGCCTAATTCAACTCACATCGACACCACTGAACCGATTCGGATGTCAAAACCTAACACCACCCCCGTAGTGAATCACCAGCATTATCGCGTTCTATAGAATTCACACGTTGGGCAGGTGATAACCGACCACCCACAGCGAACGTGACCATGTGAATCATGCGTCTGCTCTGACAGGCCCCCACGGTCGAGCCCAGACAGTTCAAATGACCAATAATCCATTAAGCCTCCCTAACAATTGTGTCTGTCGCGCTCTGTTTACATCCCGGATATCAACAGAGTTGCGATTGACAGCCAGCCAGAGACAGTTCCGTATCAGTGGCTCGATAAGGGTTTTCAAACGTATCTTCCTCTATTTAAAACTCGTCCCACCCTAAATTCCCGCAAATTTTGGATGCAAAATTTCCACGCGTGTTCACATTGTCGCCACTCAGCACTCACCGCAGCAGGATCGATACCACTTTGTTAATTATACGAGCTTTGTTCCACCAATTCTCTCACACATCATGACATCAAAGGGAATTTCGACCATTTCTGGTCGATTGGATCAAACCCCCCCACCCCAACGCAGTGACATCAGTTTGACATTTTCCACCTCATTGGAAATATGTGCGTTCGTTTAAGCAAGCCATGGAACCAACAAAAATGAGACCGGGTGGAAATTTATGCTAATTACACCCGCCGCGCCTTGGTGGATGGTTTGAAATATCAATTTCCTCCAGTCTGTTCAGGAATTCAGACGATTACCTTTGACATATGGAATTGATCATAATTGATTTTTTTTTACGTTGTGTTTGAATTGAAATGTTCTGTCGAAGGGCGCATGTTCAGGTTGGTATGTTCGAAGCGATGAATTTTTCCTCGAAGGAAGTCAAATAATATGACAGCAGAAAGGGCTGCTGTATAGTTTGAGATAATGGGTTGAATGAAATTACCTCGAAGGCACGTTCCAGTCTCCGTCTACGCCGGGCGAGGTTAATTGAAATGTGGTGGGAGAATCCTTCGTTTGATAAGTCTTTGAATAATGGAGTCAAGGCAGTAACTGATGGCGCTATAGAGGAGGATGTTCGAAGACTAGAGCGAAGCTTGTTAAGTAGGAAATGAGCTTCCGTGTTCTTCACTCAAAGCTAAGTGGTAATCGATACTACACTTTGTACTTGTTGTTGCTGCATATGGTGGGAAGTATGCTAATGGATGACATTATCCAGCATATACATCAAAGGTTTCGTTTAAGTGTAAGAAAACTTACACATTGCAGGTAGAGATTCTGCAAAAAAGTGAGATAAGGATTTTAAGATTGGATAATTTTAAAACTAACATGGGAACAGTACATAATAGTACTTGATAGACGAAAAAACAAAAGGGTGAGTTATGTCAGTGACATAAGGTCTGTATCCGCAATAATCCGAACACCTCAAAACATGAATAAAACATAAATTTCGCATTATATTTCCGTCGTAGTTGTTTATTTCAGATTCATGGGATGTGTTTTAACAATTCGTGAAGACAAAACACAGTTATTCGGTATTTGCATAAAATTTTCAAACTTTGCGCTTAACTCCGTCCATTAGGGTTTGTACAGACTCTTCAGAAATCGTAGAAACCGTATTTGTCCAAATTTGCTGGAAGTGTTTGATGTCTTTGATTCCTTGCTTCTTTCCAGATAGCTTCCGTTTCATCAGAGCCCAATATCTCTCGATTGGTCGTAGCTCTGGGCAATTTGGCGGGTTTGAGGTTTTTGGTACAATGTTCACTTGATTTGCTTGGTTCCACTCCATCACAGTTTTAGCATAGTGGCATGATGCCAAATCGGGTCAGAACAAACTTTGTGACTTTTGATGAAGGGTAGCAATCGCTTCTTCAGACACTCTTTCTGATAGATCTCCTTGTTGATTGTGCCTGTAGTGCCGAGAGATTTACTCTTTTTGCCACACGTGCAAATGCTTGCCACACAAGGTTTTTTTTGAGAAATTTCGATGCCTTCATCGTTCTGAAATGCTCAGCTGTACCATTTCTGGCGATAGCAGAATAAAAAGCCAAAACATAAGTGTCATCGTCCATAACAACGCATTAAAACTTCGTCAAATATTCGCAGTACCAACGTCGAGCCTGTGATTTTGCTGCCAAGTTCTGTTTGTCATTGCGATTTGGAACTGTTTTTACTTTATACGACTTAAGTTCCAAGCGTTGTTTTGATTTTTGGACCAAACCAGGCGACATCCCTATTTTACGAGCCACCATTCGAATGGAGAGATTTGGGTTTTTCGTTAATATCCTTTTCACCTTTCGGTCCATGACAGGATCAGCTCGTCCAATGTTTTTGTCACTTCTCGGTTTCCTCTCCACCGTCAAACGTTCCGAAAATGATTTGAGCATATCGTGAACAGTGGATTTAGACAAATCCAATGTTTTTGCAAGGTCCCGTATTGACAAGTCAGGATTTGCCGTACGCCCGTACAAAATTCGCTCACGCACATGTTCTTTCTTTCTTCGAATACTAAACATGAAATGTAAACATCAATCATAGTTTTTTTCATCATATACTCTCAGCTATACTGCCGTTATTCGCATAACTGTCCCATGTATATAGGGTATCCCATAGAACATGGGACAGTTATGCGAATAGCGGCAGTATACCACAGTTAAATTTGTCATTCCTACGTGCAATATTTCAAAAGTTACAATTATTTGAAGGTGTCCGGATTAATGTGGATACAGACCTTAACTGCAAAGTTGGCGTAGGACTGCTTGTTGATGTGAAGAAATTGTTGTCATCGAATTGAAGAATTTCTACTATATTTTATTCAGTCTAAATAACCATGAAACCCTATGCTATTGGTTTGTGAGGCTCCGGTTGATCTTCCGCTATTGATTCTCCATTAAAATGTATAGAAACTGCAGTTCGACTCGAATTAACTGTTAATGATAGTTTGTTTTTTGAATGTCCAACGTGCTTGCTAGTGTTAAATCAGACTTCTTGAGCTGCAGGACAGCCTGAGTGTTAGGCAGCACGTAATATTACCAAAAAAATAGGCGTTTACACCATCTTCAACTGTAGATTGTACAGTACAATGACCTCACACCCAAATGTTGAGAAGCTGGCAAAAAAATGCAATTGCAGTTTTTGCTATCATATCTTGAGAAATCCGCATGATTCAGAAAAGATAATTTTGCCCATTTTGATCCACAAAGCTGTTTATAGTACAAACTAGCTGACCCCGGTGCGAGCGTTGCTACGCCTGCAACTAAATGAATGAGCAATGATTGTTTTTTTTTTTGGAAAGAGTTGTTTTGACTAAGAAGGAGTTCAAGATTCTATCAGAACATACTTCTTACCCGAGAAATACACAGTTTGTATTTTAGTTATCTGGATAATTCTCATGTTTGGTTGAAGTTTGTGTTTGGAATCTCCATAGAAACATTTCTTGCATTCGAAAAACCCCGCACGCCAATTTTGGTTCCATTTGCTTGATTTGTTCTCAAGATATACCGAAATTTAAGAAGAGGGAAAGAATCTCAAACAACCATAAGAACCTTCCCCAGCCTCAAAAACTCCTGCATACTCATTTTCACGCCGATCGGTAAGACAGACAGATTTTAATATGTATAAAATCCACATGCCAAATGTGGTTTCATTTCCTTGAATAGTTCTCAAGTTATGCATAAATGTGAGTTTCATTTGTATAATAGCCCCAAGCTCCACAGTTCAACAGGGGAAGGGGTCCTGAACTACCATAGAAACATTTCTTGCCTCCAAAAACCTCCGCATTCCAAAATTGGTTCCATTTGCTTGATTGGTTCCCGAGTAATGCAGAAATGTTTGTTTCATTTGTACGGAAGTCCCTCTTCCCCCTTTCCGGAAGGCGAAGGAGTCCAAACCACCTTAGAAACATTTATCTTCTTCAGAAACCTTCACATGTCAAATTTGGTTCCATTTCCCTGATTAGTTCTTGAGTTATGCAAGGATTTGCGTTTAATTTGTATGGGATCCCCCACTTTCAGAAAGAGGAGGGGTTTCAAATCAACATAGAATCAACGTTTGTCTTCAAAATCCACCACATACTAAATTTGGTTCCATTTGCTTGATTAGTTCTCAAGTCATGCAGAGTATTGTATTTCATTTGTATCGGAGGTCTACCCCCCATTTAGGATGGGGAGGGGTCTCAAACCAACATAGAAACATTGTTTGTCTTCGAAAACCACCACATGCTGAATTTCGTTCCGTTTGCTTGATTAGTTCTCGAGTTATGCAGAATATTGTGTTGCATTTGTATGGGAGCCCCCCCTTTTAGGACGGGGAGGGTTCTCAAGCTACCATAGAATCCTTTTTGCCTTCCAAAACTTACACATGCTAAATTTGGTTTCTTTTGCTTGAATAGTTCTCGAGTTATGTAGAAATTAGTGTTTCATTTGTATGGGAGCGCCCCATAAGCGCCCCACTATCATAAGAACCTTCCCTGGCCCCAAAAATCCCTGCATACAAAATTTCACGCCGATCGGTTCAGTAGGTTCAGACAGACAGACAGAAATCCATTTTTATGTGTGCACAAGTGACTCGCAGGCACAAATAGCTCGAAACAAATTTATCGCTGTAGTGTCCTTATTCAGTCTTCATCAACATATCAATATACAATATGGATGAGTCGATAGCACAAAATGGTGCAACGCTATTGGCCACTGTTGTAATGACGCCGTCAAGTGTTCTATTTTTGTTCTCACTGATCATCGACAAAGCGTTTTATTAAATAAACAAAGCCATGCAAGTGTGTGATAGTGTCAGGTTGCACACAGCTTGGTGTAAAATATATCCATTTGCTTCAATGCTGTACCCTGAATTCCTCGCCAAGCGAACCAAATGTAAGGTTTTTTATTACAATGCTCTTAGTTTGTCAAAGTGGCTGAATGGTTTCCATCACGGGCCGCCATGGTGACAGCCACGGTTCAAATCTCGGTCTTGAATTTTCAAATTTTATTTTTGTGAGTCATCTGACTTTCGGGCTCCCATCTCTTACTCAACCACTGCGCACCAATGACGTCTATATAAGGTCTGGGGCAACGCACTGCTTGCTTGTATTGGAAGCAAAAATAATATAAACATTGCTGAGCTGACAAGTGATAACATAACACTATTGAACTTTCTATTGGCGGGCATAGGTTCAGATAAAAAAAATCGGTTCAAACGTTTATTATAAATGCTGAATTGTGGCAATAATCATAATACAAATGCAATTGATTGAGCAGAAGCATTTCCTCCTGATAACATGGGTCATTTATAGTGAATTTAACTGAAGTAATTGAATTTTTGCTACACAAACCTTCAAACGCTGGGACTTTACAATCCAGTAGCGATATAGAGCCAATTTTTCATCATCGGTAGACTGGAATCGGTTGAAAAATCAAGTTTTATAGCGCATACAATAAACAATCACGGAGCGAACGAATCAAAATAAATAGTATGACGTAGCACTTTCCGAGCCTTTGTGTAGCGTGCGCAAGGAGTCCAGTGGTATTAGTGTCATGAGCGAATTTTGCTATTTTCACTAATATTGTTGTGGCTACTGAGCCAGACCTTATATAGACGTCATTGACTGCGCACAACCTCACGCACATAATTAATTTTTCAACGTGAATTGCTGTGTTGCTTTTTTGCCCACAACCAATGTAGGATTTTTCCTCCAACTTACGATCCACAGCACGAAATGGAACAAAATCATGCGAAATTATTTTACAATCTTGCAACATGAAGGGTGTGGAGCGAATTACGACAACTTAACCTAACACCCAGTGGACCAGTTTGGACATTTTCGTTTTGCAAAAAGTTCCACAGGGTGGAGAGGGAATCGAAACCTCGACTTCATGGCAACCGCTTGAAGGACGGGCGATGCCGCTAACCACTTGGCCGCGAAGACGATGTGGGTGATTGATTTGGCCATTTTTAAGCAACGCCATGTTGAGCCAGTGCGTGGTAACGAAAATTTCGATGAGCTCAAAAGAAATTTCCATCAAACAACTCTTTAGTTGGCAATTTGATTTGATCGTCCTGAAAAGGACGGATTTTAGTTGATTACATGGTTCGCGATTGGGCTGCAGGAAACCACTCTGGTGAAATGGTCACACCGGAGAAAAGCTTGTTCAGCTCCTCGTCGTTGCGGATGGCTAGCTGCAGGTGACGTGGATGATTCTTTTGGTCTGGTCTTCAGGTGTTCACGGGCGGCGATTTCTACCAACGTGTTCCGTAAACACGTCTGTCGCATGCTGGATGCATCAGCGAGAACTGATGATTGGTCGGTCGTCCCCACATGTTTGGTAATCGCTGGCATGGTAACTGTGGCAGTATGAACCAATCAGAGCGAGGCGCAAACATGATGTCATTTTGAAGCAATAGCTTTGTGCGTTTAGACATATTTTTTTAGTACATTTTAATTAGTTTAAACAAAAGTTATGAAATTAAGTTTGCAACGGGGATTCAGCTTTCATGTTCTACCTTACGAATGAAATACTTATCGTAAAATTTCTGTGGGCCAGAGAGGAGATATTATCCTTCAAAGTCTCCAAACTCGCGTAACGCTTGCGGTTTCAGAACAAGTCCGAGAGACGCAAGTCCCACTCAAAAAAGCCCCAAACCTGACTCTATTGGAATTCACTTATGATGATTATGATGATGATAACTGATGACTGAGTTACGGACTATCTTCGCTGGAAACCTATACCAGACTAGCTGATAAAGTTCATATGCTAAGAAGTTAGCTTTGGTTAGTTCTGGATTGTGGGAATATGCGGGTGTTTATCTGGTCTGCTGATGCTGCTAATGGGTTCAGCGATTCGTCTTGCTGGGTGGTCTGGTGACATCATGCTATCGGTGATGGCTGTGATTCTGGCGAAAGTCATTCAATCGTCTGGCTTGACACACAATAGCTGGCTTGGCTAATCGATGAAAGCGTTGATTGTTTGTGATCTGGTATGATGGTGGGAATCAGCTAATCAATTAGGCGGGTCGCGTTGTTACTAACTTTTGAACTACCATCTAATGTAGCAAGGCAACTGCCTATAGCACTGGACTGTTTAATTAAACGATTTGATCAAGGTTGTATTGTGGTAAATGTTTCATCGTGTTCCCATATGAAGGACCAATAGCGTATTGTGGGCCCGTAAGTAGATACACTTACGCGCAACCCAAAGCTACAGGGGTCTAGAGAAAATCTCCTTGCAGAAGCAAATCCGCATAAACCACACCAAAACCGAGCCCTCGCCTAGTAAAATGTCCCATTAGATGGGGAGAATTCACGAAATGTTAACAACAGGAAGTAGGTAGTCCCACTCTTCCTATCCAAATCGTTTCAATCGGGTACTCTGATGGTCCCTCCCTTTATCCCAACATATGATGTTTCATTTGTCATTTTCATTTTGCAGCACAAGGTGGGGCAGTAAGAGCGCAAGTCAATCCAAGACTCGCTACATGATCGCCATGATCGCCGCTACATGATAGGATTAGGTTGGGGAAGGGGTTTTTAGTGTCTTTGGATTGAGATGATTGCGCTGCTACAAAATGGCCTGAAATTTTTAATTTGTATATCAATCGGTACTAGTAGTGAGTGTTTTACCACAAATCTTTTTAAAGAAATTTGTGAATAGTATAATTTTGATTTAGTATATACTTACTTGGTCCTGGCTATACTTCTCTTGCAATTAAATATACATACCATCTTCTTTCCCATTATTGATTTGTCGAGTTTGACTAGGGCAGCATTCGACTCTTGAAATCCGGAATGAACACTCGTTGCCTCACGGTGGTACGTTCCATAAGGTTTTTAAATTTCACATCCGCTTGCGGCCATGGTGGTTGCAAAGCCGCGTGCAGAGAGTGAGTAACATAAAAATGAGAAGAAAAATATTTTAGTGCGATTATTGGTGATATTCTCATTACGATTTTTCGTTTCACTGACTCAAAAGTTTGAGTCATTCTAAACAAATCATAAACGAAAAAAAACCTGTCTCAACCCTACAGTTTTACAGTCTTCTCTACATTTTGGGATTTAGTCGTTATTCCAAATTTAAATTATTTTTTCGAATAAGAACTAATTTGCAACATATACGAGAACTGGTCTACCTCCTATCTAGCGGGTTTATTTTTTATTTTTTCCCTTTTTATTAATTTATAGTGTGGTATGAGGGATACAATCCCTAGTAGCACACTTGTTGCCATTTCGTTGAGATAACATAAACAATTAATTATGACCGTAGTGTGCTACTTGGGATCTCATCGCCTCGCATTACACCCACCCATAAACATTAAATTAGAGCGGCCGGTTTGGTGTGCCGTGTTTGAAATCTTTGAACTATGCAAACAAGGAGGTTACCAGAAAACGATAACCCTAGGATATTGTGGATGACTCATCAAGCACTGGTACTGATATAAACCACATGGAAAGCTTTATTCTACTGCTTCAAATGCTGTATCCTAAGCAGGCCCTCCGCGTCCTATTTCTAATAAAGCAGCTTGTCCTCGTCCGTCTTAAGTAACACTTTTCTATGACTATGTCGAACAGTAAGATAACTACCCCGATCAAAACATTCACCGTTTTCGAAGATGTTGCAATTACATTGACTTATGATACCATATTCAAACCAGTTATTTTGGTTATTCATTCCATAAAACATATGGATAAACAACAACATAAGTTGCCACGAAAATGAAAAGTGTATTTTTAGTCGTTTCCCTAAGATTGAAAGTAAGAAGTTTAAGAGTGAACTGCGTCCAGTATCACACCTGATGTTAGTGCCTTTATATAAACGTTCTACGACGGGGCAGGGAAAAAATGACTAGAATATGTGATACGTTCACTACTGGTCAAATTCTTGGTCTCACATGCATGTTTATAGCATGAGATAAGCCCTTTCAGTCGACAAGGTGGAAAATCTGACCCACGAGAGGGCTTTATCCTAACATATGATGTTTTTTTTTTTTTTTTTTTTTTTTTTTATCCCCATAGGATTGCAATGATCGGGGTTGGTTTTTGAAAATTCTCAAGTGATTATGCCGGAAGGATTAGTCTATGGTGACCAAATAAACACCGGGCTTTCGAAATCAGCTCACATAATCTTCTTGAAAATTTTTGGGATTCAGTATCAGTCAGTGTATGCGTTTTGTTGTTCAAGTATTTGTTAAAGTCCGTGTTTTTGTACTTTGTCCGTGTCATTACATTGTTAGTGATATTCGTGTCACGTGCGCAATTTAATGTAGTACAGGTGTGACAATGTCATAGCTATCTCCCTTATTCTACATTCCCAAATGGAACAAAGTATTTGACGTTAGACTCATCGGGAAAATAAGCTGCTCTGTTGGACATGGGTATTTGTGGGCGGTCTTTTAATATATAGTTATGTTTGTATGTATGATGTGTATGTAGTTTTGGAAATATTAACTGATTTACTTACCCACTCTGTTGTTATTACTTTTGATTTGTTGGGAACATACCGCCTTAGATGATACTCGCATGCATGTGCTTCGTCCACGTAGGTCTTTCTTGGGCGGGTACTTGGTCTTGTTCCAACCAGAGGCCGAGATGCCTGACTGTCCATGAGACTCCGGATTGCTTCCACCATGACCCTACCAGGCTCTTTTTGTTTCTTTTATGTTCTAGAAATATACAAACAAATTCGCTCCTCTGCCAAAAACGGCCAAACCAAATGTAGAATCTGTGTGATGATGCTTTCCAGAAAATTGCAGACCCATATTAAAACTCAGTTATAATAAAAATATTAAAATAAATAGACGATTCTTTGAAAAGTAGTAATATTATTGAAATTATACAGATTCTATATTGTATGAAAATAAGGAAAGGTGTCATTAAAAGTTAAAATGCTACTACTAGTGGGTTCAAATGCACTTCTGGTCCACATCACCCCTGGAAACACTGGTTTGCATCTTTCCCGTTTGGGTAAAGATCCAGATAAGCCCTGGAACCTGGTAGTTTTCAAGCTACCACAAGGTTTTTCCAGTGCCCAGGGGCTTTATCCTAACATATGATGTTACATAAATATATGAAAAATTCAGAGAAATTAATATGATTTTTTAACCTTGATTTTGAAGCTAAAAATAAAATTGGTTAGGGTTCCTCGTTCCTCTCTTACTGCTTCAACCTTCTTTTGATGTAGGGTTCACATTATCATCTCGGTGTTTCTGCTTTTGAAGAGCTGACTTTGGAAGCGCATATCGAGACTCACAATGTGTCATAAGACACCGCTCACGGTCATGGGATAGGAAAGAGAATAGGAGAAAAGAGAGAAGCATTAGTAACTGGTAACATGCTATGAGCATGTGAGATTTTTATGGTGATATTCTCACAACGGCCGTTCAGAATGGTTCGATGGATCCATATGAGAGATCATTCCCGATGAGTTTCCACTCGTTTACTCAAAAGACAAGAAAAACTTTACTACGTGCTACATTTGGAAATTTCAGGACAATGATCCCCCATCGCATCTACAAGTGGTCATTACAAGCTGTCCATTTGGTTCAGGCATTTTTGAACATTTATGTGGCAGCCGATTCACACATGAAATCTGCCGCGACCAACCTGGCAGAACGCGCCCATACCCCTTTCTGAACCGAAGGGCAGGGGACTTTATTGGAATTCACATTAGTACCTAATCTAACGAAGTAAAAAACACCATTCATTCCAAAAGTCGTGCATCAACCAATCAAGATCCAATCTTCAGGATTTTTCACATGCCAGCACACATATCCATCCATCTCGGCTTTTTCGTCTTTTCCTATAAGAAGGGAAACCCATCAGATGCCACATGTGACCATTCTATTCTCATGCACATTGGCCACAGAAAATTCAATTTTAAAACCCATAAAAGAGATTAAATCAGTGCCTGTGCACACACGTCCTTTATGCGAACGATACCTTCCATCTTCCACAGTCAGGCAGCCGACGAACCGTGTGACGCTCTCGAAATAGAACGTTGGGGAATAACAGTAAAGAATGACTGGAAAATGGAAAATGGCCACCTTTTATCTTCTTTTATACTTTTTACGGCAAATCACCAATCTCCAACGCTTTGACAGCCAAACCAGAGCATCTCCCGGCCCCTTGTCATCAGCTATACTTTATTATTTATATTCGTTTTTGTTATTTTTCGTTCTAGTTAAACCAATCTACCCACTTTGGTAACATTCATCTACATTGAGTCGAAAAAAGACTAAGTTCATATCCACGGTGAACCATTACTTGAAAATATATTTAATCCAACATATCAGTAACTAAGTAGCTAGATAAGATAGAAGAATCCCTCAAGCCGAATAAGAAGAAAAGAAAATGAATCGCGCCAGGACAGTAACGTTCGAAAAGTATCAATTTGGCGATACTGAGTTCGAGGTCCCTTCGCGATACAATCGCCTGGAGGCGAAGGGCTTCGGTGCTCAGGGCATGGTCTGGTAAGTTCCACTCCGGAAGCAAAACCCATCG
This sequence comes from Aedes japonicus, assembly GCA_034211315.2. Lineage (NCBI taxonomy): Eukaryota > Metazoa > Arthropoda > Insecta > Diptera > Culicidae > Aedes > Aedes japonicus. Next base: position 17,809 of record JASCZW010003457.1, read on the forward strand.
CTCGCATGCAACTTAACTAACCCCTAACGCGCCATCCCATCGCTCAGAATCGCCTGTGCAGTGTGATTTGAGCTAGGCACGATACTAATAACTTTAACATTCAAAATAACAAAAACATCCACACTCACCTCGCTTGAAACTCAATCCACACCTGGAACCGGGAGAGCAGTAATTGCCACAATGAAAACGTGACACAAAAAGTTAATCAAATGCCATAAACTCAATTTACCTCATTCCTGGGTGGCATGTGCTAGCCAACAAAGTCAGTCTGCTGCTATTCATCCAGCTGCTGCCGTTGGCAACTGTCACTGCGGGGCGGGAATCCCTGATGGAATGTAAATTATGGCAAACATCAAAATGGTTGCTGCATTCCACATCGTGTGCTTGGGAAAACGGGACCCATTTTCACATTGCCTCGCGCATTGCAGCGGAAAGGATTTTCTATAAAGTGTCACTTTTGTTATGCTGGGTTGGAATGTCAAACTGAAACGGTTATTCATCCTTTTCCCACCCGCCTACTGACTGACGTCAACACTTACAGCCTGATCGCATGGTGCTTTATTAACAATGAGCCTATAATGTCATAAAAACAAAACTAATGAACGTCGGCGCCTTAGGAAAGCACTAACCGACAGCATCTTACCACAACTAAAACAGCTTTCATTTTGTTTCGCCTGAATAAATGGACTAATTTTTCTCAATCTTTGTTTCTGTTTTTCTATCCAATTTCAGTGCCGCCTACGATACACTCACACAGCAGAATGTCGCCATCAAAAAGCTATCACGACCGTTCCAAAACGTCACACATGCCAAACGAGCCTACAGGGAGTTTAAGCTTATGAAATTAGTCAATCACAAAAATGTAAGTATATTTCAATGGATGAACTCATTCGCACAATCATGCTATGGTTATGGACGCATCATTAGCCTTCAATGATTTCATTTCACGAGCAATTTATAGTTCTTCAGAGGATGTGGTTAATATAGCGGGAAATTGATTACGCATTTAGATATTATTCTTGTATTTCATGGCTGGGTTGTTTTCGTGTTTATGAGTTGATGGAGCACACTTATAATTTGGGGTCTCCAGTAGCTCGTTAAAATCGCAGCTACAATGCGCCTTACTGGATGCTGGTTTCTGGACTTCCTTGGGAAAGGGCTGAATGACTGTACTTTCCACAGAACTATTTGAATAAAAAAAATTAACCATGAGGGTGAGAAAGCCCAAATTCAACCCCAACATAAACTACTCGAATTACAGTTACTGAAGTTGTGAATGACTTAGCAACCTGTGAATATACTAAGTTTTATTGCAGTTTTCAATAAGCAGGAAATTTTAGAAAAAATCTGAACGAAGAATTTCTGAAAAGAAATTAGTTCAAAATAATACATGATGTGAATAAGTTGTTGAGTATCTCTGGTTGTGGGAAACAATAATTCTACCGTGCTACTTACGTCGACCTTGTCCAGCGATTCTAAGTCAAACTTCTGGACTTGCAGGTCTCGTGATGTCAGTATTTCGTCCATGCATTTCGATCGTGAACGAACATCTAAAAATTGCAAGTATTTTGCCACCAACCAAATTAAATTTGGACCGCATCTTCAAGTTAATGTAATATTTCAAGACAATGTAAACATTCGATAGACGTAAAATTGAAACGAATTCTTGATAGAAAATGAATATCCATGGCTGTATATTTTTACCCCAGCTTTATAATCAGGAGTTCTATTACAATTGTTACATTTATGTGCTATATTGGTAATCATCAAAAATGGCTCTATTGTAATCATCAAAATCAAAATCATTAAACTGTGAAAGTTCGCGAAAAAATATCAAGTGTAGCAGGCCATCTGCCCCTCTGGCTAAGAGAGAAACGTTTACATTGCGACCCGAACCGTCAACCAGGAAACTTATCTGAGCGAGTGCCTACAAAAACGTCTACTGCTTTTCCTGAAGCGACGCAATTGTTCCGTTCTATTTTGGCCGTTCAGATACGTTTCTTTTAACGTAGGACTACGTTTCTCTTTTGTATACCGAGTTTCATTTCAAAATTTCAAAAAATAGACCGTTACGCTAAAGTGAAAGGTTTTTAAACGCAAATAACTAACATTCGACTAAACCAGGGGGCGCGACTCTATCTCAGATGCAGGATTTTTTTTTGTTTTGCTTTTGCGCTCACTTAGTAGATAGAAAGAAGATTTTGAAGATTTTGATGAAGATCTTAAAGATTTACTGCAAAAAGATGCAGCACGATGCAAGTTGATGGATTAAGATTCACAAGCTGAAACAAGATTTTTTAGAGATTGATTCGCTAGCGGGGGATTTTTCGATCATCTTGAATCTGGATTTAGATGTGTCGCACCCCCCAGTACTAAACAGAACAACTTCATTCATACACCAATTGGTGAGAAAACTATTGCAAATTTATTGTACTAGTACATGACACTGGACAGAAATCTGCACATTGTAAACAAAATACGCGTGACTGTCAAGATAAACAATAAAGGTAGTTGGAATTAAATGGAAATTACTGATCTTTCTTCTCATTTTCTAGTTCGGATTAATCAGGCTATGATGAAGCTTCCGAGGGATTATACAGAGCATACATAGCAATTTAGAAGTGTGCTGTATATGGCGAATTCGTTATTATTCAAAGAAAAAGCACAGAGAGCAACCATCGAACGAACCCATTTAACTGTGTGAATTTTTAAAAGGAATGCGTTGAAACATCAGCGCCGCCTAGTCTAGGTTTCACCAAAATTAAATTGACAGACAATCAACCACAGAGAACAGACGTCCAGGCTCGAACATTTTTTTTTCCGATTTACGGTGTAAATTTTTAAAAGCAAATCGTTGGAAAAACAACGTCGTCTAGCCTAGTTTTCACCAAACTAACTCAAATCTCGAAGCAGGAAAGTGGCGCAACATGCGATTCACCAATACTAACAGAAACGAGCTGAAATTTTAAAATGGCTGTTACAAGCAGGGCACTCAAGCTTGGATGTCTGTTCTCTGTGAATCAATGACCATCGAATCTTGAGACGCTAAGGTGGCGCCGTCAACATACGTTCACAAAAACCAACGGAAACGAGCTGTTTCCGGAAAATAAATTAGACACACGAAGATTGTCGCCAAAAATTCATTTTAAGTCAATTATCAATTTTCATTTTTAAATTTTTGCAACAGCTTCTACTTTATTGGTTTAATTGATTGCCTCTCCATGACCGAACTTCAGCACTTTGCCTTTGCCACCACTCATAAGGTTTTGGGCAACAGAAGGATCGACTTCTATTAATACTTTTACCCACTGTTTCTTCAAAGCTAGCGTGTTCTCGAAGTTTGGCCTTGATGATGTTCCAAAGTTTTTCAATCAGACGAAGTTCCAGCGAGTTCGGTGTGTCCACCTGGCCCAAGCAACACCAAACCTTTATAATAAGTTACATCAACTTCATTGTGACCTGATTAAGTTACATTGGAGGTACTTCAACCGTTTTTGAACAATTGTGCTGCAAGAGTGATGTAAGTCTCGTCGTCCACCAAGACGCATCACGGCTACGTCAACCACTCTCTGTAGACGTGGAGGTGGGAAAGTTTCATTGCTTTTTCGATAAAGCAGATGGAAACCTCCGCCTTCTTCGCTACATCGCGGATCGAAAGGTTCGGTCGACGCTTGGGCAGATTCAACATTTTACTTCCCTTTCCGGATCGCTTTCTTCGGTTTTCTGTGGCTGCGTGACCGATGCTGGGTCGTCTGGGTCTTCTTGAATGACTTCACCACCGCACAGATAGAAAAAAAAACATGTAATTTTCTGCGTTATCTAATGCACTAGATGGAATGCTTGATTTGGCAGAAAATAAGGCGTGTTCGCGACCAAATCTGGACTCCCCTAAATACGTATGTATATCTCTGGAAATACTTCATCAACGCGTGAAATATTTCGCAGACTGACTAACGTATGTCTGTTCATTATGTAAAATCATTTTTTTTGTGATACTACAAGCTTTTAGATCGAAGATGGTGTCGAAAAAAGAGCAAGTGCGAAAAGCAATTGTGTGCGGTCGCAATGAAAATTTGGATCTATCAGTAAGAAAACTTGCAAAAAAGCTTGGTTTTCCTGCAAACACTGTCCATAACGTTCTTAAATCTTTCGATTCACGTTTGACAACAAAAACGGATCTCAGGAACCATCAGAAGGACGCGAAGGTGACGTAAATATCGCAGAAGAGACCAGATCTTGCGGTACGTATTGTGGCTAGAAAAATAAAAATGGTGCCATTTTTCGTGCATTCTTCCAAACACCGGCAAGGTATGAAGTTGTCCAAGGTGAAAACTGTACCGAACCGTAATGATAAACAGAATGTGACGGCTAAAACCCAGGTACGCAAGGTGTATCGCGAGTATTTGACGAAGTTTTCCTGCGTGATAATGGACGATGAAACTTATGTGCTGGAAGACATTAAGCAGCTTCCCGGAATGTATATACTGCCATGCAACGGATTGGCGTAGAGGCATTTCAGGACGAAGAACAAGGCCAAGTTTCCCAAAAAAATATTTGGTTTGGCAGGCACTATACAGCTGTAGTCGAGCAAGCCAAAGCTTCATCATTACCGGAACGGTAAACAAGGAAATATACTGTGAAGAATGCCTAAAGAAGCTATTGTTACAATTCCTACGCAGCCTCCCTCGCTATTCTGGTCTTATTTGGCATCTTTTCACTACGCCAAAGATGTTTTGGAATGGTATAAACCGAATAACTGCCCGGAGTTGCAAACTATCGAGTGTTATTGGGCTCTCGTGAAGAGAGAACTCTCTTAATATAAACAAAAGCTACAAGTATAGAAAATGTTCGAAAATCTTGGACAAAATCGGTTGCAGAGCAGTCTGCACAGATCCTAATGAACTTAAAAGTTCGTAGTTTCTTCATGCAGCCTAATTAGGTAACTGTAATTAGTGTTAAGATGACTAAAAATGCCAATTAAATGAATAAAAAATGTAACTTGGATTGAACTAACCACAAATTTGAAATAAAACATCAAATCTATTCTGTCCAGATTTTGTTGCGAACAAGCCTTAATGGGATGTATATAAAAATGAATTTCCGTCTGTCTGTCCAAGCAACTCGTTTTTCATGTATTTGACACAACCTGTTATAAATAAACAAACTGCAACATGATTGTGTTTTGTGAATTCAGCTGAACTCCAGGTTAAGCTTACTGGTGTACTTCTGTTAATTTGCACCAATTTGTTTATCTTTGCACAATATTAAACAAACAGTTGCAGCCTGATAACCTGAATAACATATATCGGTTTAAGAAGATTTATTATACCCGAAAGCCAGTGAAAAAGGCTTTTAGGGAGTTGATCAGAACACATACACCATATATATTTAAAAAATGTTTGGACGGAAAACCACTAAAGAGGGGTAAGTCGAGAATTCCCAAAAATGAGAACTCCTGGTTTATTGACCATCACTTAGCTCTTAAAAAGCTAAATAAAATTATGTAAATATCTTCGGAATGGTGGGGACGCATGGTTGGCAAGTTCCTTCAAGTAATGAAAACTCGTAGTAGGATAGTCAGCAAAACCTTAAAACATAACATTTTTGAAAAAACTTATTTCAAAAACTAAAACACATACATCGCCAATTGTTTGATATGTTTTTAAAAAACGTCCAATCTTTCAAGAAAAGATATAAGGGGACTCTTCGGTCCTGATACCACAAAAACCTTAAAACACTAAAAGAATCAATGTTTTCACAATCAATATTGCAGTGAAGGAGGTGATTTTATTTTCTTTTTTTCTTAAAATGATGTTGATTATCCTTCAATTTGCGTTTTTGATTGATACAATCACAGTGGTTCAAAAGTTATGATTTTTTTTTATAAAAAGCGTTTTTTAAAAAAGTCAATTTTTTAGACCTCTCTAACTCAAAAACGGCCACCCTAATAAGGAAATAAAAAAATAGGGGTCAAAACTTATAAATAATTAAGAAATTCTAAGAGATCGTATAACTTTTTCCTATGGAATTGCTGATGTATGAAAATTAATAACTGTCTGTCTGACCCTTATAGACTAGAAACTACTGAACCGGTCGGCTTTAGAATTTGTATGCGGGTTTTACAATTGCAACACGAATATCTGCTTGGTTCGAGAACTAATCAAGAAAATGGAACCAATTTTGGCGTGTGGGTGGTTTTGAAAGCAATGATTGTATGGTGGTTTGAGACCCCTGTCCCCTCTGGAAGGAGGGGCTCTCATACAAATGAAACACGAATTTCAACCAAACATGAGAATTATCCAGGTTAAGGAAGGTCCATTAATTACGTCACGCAGTAAGGGAGGAGGGAGGGGGGTTTGGAAAAACGTGACGATTCATGCAAAAAAAAATTTAAGGTCCATACAAAAAACTTAACAAGGGGGGGGGGGGGGTTTTGGTTAATAAATAGTCATTTTTTTGCGTGACGTAATTAATGGACGCTCCCTTACTAAAACACAAACACAAATGAAAAATCGCGATTCAACGAGAAAAAACCACAACAACTCATGAAAACTCAGCCGTCCGCGGGTTCGTTACTGCGAACCTCACCAGATTATCGTTACATATTACCAAAAACTGTAAAAACGTAGCGGTAAAAAACATGACCTTGAGGTTAAAAACATCAAAATAAAATAATAAGCAAAAAAATAATTTATCAAACATGGCATTCAAGTCAATAGAATCGTCAATCCTCATACGACTCGAATGCGGAATAGTCGTTGAAAGTTATAAAATGGTGCTTGGTGAATTTTGAAGTCATCTTGAATCATTACAATGATTGTCGACTTGACTTACGCGGATCGTAATGACATCGGAATATATGCACCATCGAACATGTAGAGGGAAAAAATAGGTTTAACTCTAAACATTCAACTCTTAACCAAATGAGGCGGAACATTCATTGGTTTGATTGGCTCGATTCTAAGTAAACACCCGTTCCCGCAATCGGAAGAGTAACGCAACTTTGACGTCACCCGGGCTACAAACGAGAAAAGTAATCTCAGTTTATCAAAATCTCGCCAAACAAAAACACGAAAAGCAGCCGCCATTAATCATTCTTTTCAAAACCGCTAAGAAGGCATTTCGACAAAAACCAAACCACTTGGGCGCCATGACGTCTAACTAATGAATGCTCTTATTTCCTTCTCATTATTTGCGCTTTCTCATCATCATTTTTTCGCCTCCCAATTTGGGACCGATTCAATAATCCACTAATCGATTTCCCACGCTCATTGTCTGTGCAGATTATCGGACTATTAAATGCATTCACGCCGCAACGCACGCTCGAGGAGTTCCAGGATGTCTACCTCGTTATGGAGCTCATGGATGCCAACCTGTGCCAGGTCATCCAGATGGACCTGGACCACGAACGGATGTCCTACCTGCTGTATCAGATGTTGTGCGGCATCAAACATCTGCACTCAGCCGGTATCATCCACAGGGTGAGTCACCGGCTAGGAGAGAGGATATTCGTTGGGATTGATTTGATTTAATTTTTTGCCTGCAGGACTTGAAACCTTCCAACATCGTGGTCAAATCGGACTGCACGTTGAAGATATTGGACTTCGGACTGGCCCGCACGGCCGGAACGACTTTCATGATGACACCGTACGTCGTGACGAGATATTACCGCGCCCCGGAAGTCATTCTTGGTATGGGCTACAAGGAGAACGTCGACATCTGGTCGGTCGGATGCATCATGGGAGAGATGATCCGCGGCGGGGTTCTGTTCCCCGGTACCGACCACATCGATCAGTGGAATAAAATCATTGGTATGTTTAGCTAGGGGAGTATTTAAGTGAGGATGAAATTTTAGCTATTTCTTCGTTACAGAGCAACTGGGAACGCCATCGCCCTCGTTCATGACCCGACTACAGCCAACAGTGCGGAACTATGTCGAGAACCGTCCCAGGTATACGGGCTACCCGTTCGATCGGCTCTTCCCGGATGTGCTATTCCCGACCGATTCGAACGAACACAATCGTCTCAAGGCTAGTCAAGCGCGGGATCTGCTGAGTAAGATGCTAGTCGTAGATCCCGAGCATCGTATTTCCGTCGATCAGGCGCTGGTGCACAGCTATATCAACGTGTGGTACGACGAGAGCGAAGTCAATGCGGTAAGCATCGGGGTCTTGGGTTGCCCATTTTTGTACGAACAGTAGGTCAACTGAGTCGGCCAATTTCAAAAGTGTTGTCTTCTTCCGCAGCCTGCTCCTGGTCCGTACGACCACAGCGTAGATGAGCGCGAGCACACTGTAGAACAATGGAAAGAGCTGATCTACCAGGAGGTCATGGAGTATGAGGCCCGCAACAATTTGACAGACGGCGAGGGTACTCCGCGGTAGAAATCATCGGCCGAATAAGACGAACCGAACCTGGTGTTCCTGACCTCGACGGAAACATCCAGCCTGTGCGAAGAGCGATTGGTGTGAGCGAGACGAGATGGCAGTTCACCGGAGCACACCCCCAAGACTTGATTGCCTCCTGAGAAAAACAAAAAAAAAGTTGTGTAGAAAAGGCATCATTCATTATAACAGATTACGTGACACGGTGAAATGAGAAAGTGTGTGATCCCTAGGACACAGTTAGGTAACCAGTAGAGACAAGAAAACAAAGACGTTAAACTTTACTCTTTTTCCCAATAGTAAGACGAAAGTAAGCCAATTTTCTCCGTCTCATCATCGATCACCAAATACATTTAAAGAAGGATTGTCATCAAAGTAGGCAATTCCGAATAAAAATAAAATCCTGCATCCAGAGAAGAAAGTGGTTTCGTTCAGTTCGCCCGGTTTCTACAGAAGGAAAACGGGTTGAAAAATCGTACTAATTAAAGAAAAGTATTTGATCGGCAAAATTAAATAAAACAAAAGAAAAATCGTGCGCTGTGAAGAACATTACTGAGGAAAATGGATAACACATCAATGAAAAACAAAATAAGAATAACAAAACAAATGCTTAATCAAGCGAGGTTTGTAAATATTTATTAAATTTGTGACAGACTTGTACGCAATGCAGACAGACAGAAAGTAAAATCAATGGCATGACATACCTAGATTAAATCATAGCGGCAGTTCGTACGCGAGTGAGTTAAGTGGATAAACAAAAACAAGCAAGCAAAAGAAGAAGAAAAAAAGAACCGCTGGTCAAAATGTGCAATAATTTTACCGCGCCAGATTCGAATCCATAGGAATACAAACAAACAAAAAAACAAACGCTTCCATTCGGGGATGTTTTCGACAATGTTCCGGAAGTTCATCTCAAATCAGCAACATCAAGCCAACACCTAAGCCGCTTTTAATTGTTGAAGTGAATCTAGACGTAAATCTTAACCGCTAAGTAATCAACCATTTTGGAAGGTGGGACAAAGCGTGAATACTACAAGTGCACATATGGTCCTCATTTTTAGCTTTATGTTTTCAATCAACGGCCGTACGCGGCGACCACGAAGATAAGAATAAGCTGTGTGATAAGGTGAGTCTGGCGGTTGAACTTTTCCTTATGTTTATTTGCTTTCATGAAAAATGCTCAGGTTAACTTCTCATGGCAGACTAGATTCGAAATCCTAATCGTTTGGCAGGCATCTAGCAACGTACGTCAGTTGTCAGATTTTGGACGTCATTTCGATCATGATCAGATTTGACAGTTGAGATTTGCTTAGTTGTCCCATTCACCAATCTATACAATTTCACAAACATATAGACGTGCAGCTATACTTTGATCCTGATGATTCTTAACCTATACATTAATTTAGATAACACTGCCCTTTATTCAAGTTAAGATAAACAAAGAGAAGAAGGACATTCAGTTCAAAAGTCGAATAAAAAATATAGAGATATTGCACTATCTAACTCACACAAGATTCATTTCCAAATCCATAAGTTCGATTGCCATCCTGATTGCCATAACCAATTCAAAAGTGGTTGCAGAGAAAACCCATTGTACTCGATAGTACTTAATTATCACGGCAGAACAGGTTTAACTGAATTCAAACCAACATTTTCATTTTAATCGGTTTAGCACATAGAAAGTTCGTTCGTGACAAAAATCTGTGTAGAAATACTATTTGTTGGATTGAATTGAGAAAGTATGCAACAAAAGCAAGTACAGTATGTAAACATTGAATAAACAAACAATAAATAAAGTAGCAAAAAAGTCCTGTATATAGTACTAATGTATGGGAGTTATAACTCAAATCTAGAAAACAAAGTCTAAAACAAACAAAAAAGAGAAAATCATATAGCAATTAGTGCAGCCCAAACTTACGATAAAAGTAATCAGTAAACAAAACAGAAACCCAAGCTCTGATCATTTTTTGATGATTGGAAATATTGACGGCAGTTGAATACCAATATCTATCATCGCATAAAACTTTAATAAAAGATTAAAATAAAAAAAAAAACAAACAAATCAGCCTTCGTTAGTGGAAGGCTTTATTTGCGATGATATTTTTTAGCAAAAGTTATCTCAAAAGAATGTAAAATTTAACGCAAGCACACCTATTCCGGTAAATTTCAACAGAAACACTCACACATACTAAAAACAAACTGAACTCATCTACTGGACGATGGAATTATTCCTATCGATGCAGACATTCGAACGAAGATCGACGAAACACTTTAACTGACACACACACAAACAAACACGCAAAGTTCAGACTCTAGCCAGCAAGTTCAATATGACAGTTCTTAGCAAAACATAATTATAGCAACTAATAAACACATGGATGAAAATGAGTAAAAGAACAGTTTTACGATTCCGCCCTTTTTATAGAATGAAAAAAAAAAAAAATACAAACGATACTAGCAACGGAGAATGTCGGGAAACATGAACACTTCTCTACTACCTAGTTCTGCTAACTTGTCCCATTTCGGAAGGAGAAATTTACATTAACATAACTCTACATGACTTAAACAATTGGTAAAAAAACAAAACGTCAGAATGGTCGAAGAGAAGCAAACTTATGGAAAAAATACGGAATATAATTAGTGACAATCGCTTCCCAGATTTTCAGTTCCATATCAGGTTTCGAATGATTTGCATTCCTATTGCATAACTGCATTATTCTAAACAAAGGAATATACAACAGGTAAACGCGAGAAGAAAAAAAAACACATTAAACAAACGTCCAAACAACTAAATAATGGTAAACATAAACAACACTTTAACCGCAGTTTTCCGCAATCAATCGTAGCAACCCACGCCAACAATTCGCACACTCAAAATCACATCCTCCAACATTTTTGTTTTTCCCATCATTACAGCTCTTCGTTCATACGATGTTTGTCCACGAAAGCGCGTCATTTCAATAAAATAAAATAGACATCCCTCGCGGGATGAAGTAAACAAAACCTCTAAAACACGAATTACTTTAGTAGGGTGTAGTTCGAAACCATTCGATAGGCTCTTTTTCTCTTCTCAAACTTGTTTCCTCTATTTCACATCCAAGACATGAAAAGCGACCCGGGAACGTTCGGTACTACCCAAACAGCACTCTTGAAGAAAAGAAAATGGTACGACTTAACAGTAACTAGCGATAAACCCCTCGTGAGGAAAACGCAAAAAAAAATCACAAGACGGTAGGAAACGGTCGGAAAAGAAGGAACAGCAAATATTTAAATCTAACATTAGACTTACCAAACAAAAACAAGTAAAACCTATTACAAACAACTAACCAACATTGCGAGAATGGGCGAGTCCAGTATGGCAGACAGTATTGGAAATCAGCGTACGCCACACGTGAATGATTAGATATCTCGTGGAAAGAAAAAGTGACGATGGATTGCAAAAACTTAGACACACACACACCCAGAAAGACTCTCACACTCACACTTTAAGGTAGGAATGGTGGAACCGAATGAAGCAGAATTACACACAAACAAATGAGACGGCGGGGGAGAATTGATGCTGACAAGGAAGATTGAGTATAAAAGTGTATTAAAATAAAACAGAAAAATAATATTATATTAATTCAACAAAACAAGAAAAACAAAAAAGCAGAAACACAATGGCAAGTAAATAAAAAAAAGAAAACAGATAAGACAGACTAAGAATGGAAATAAAAAAATAAAATGAAAAATTAATGATAATAAAACTTATTTATCACAAAAACAGCGAACGGTACTGGGTTGACGTTTTTTTTTTAAGATGACATTCTTCCTTGTTGATGTGTGGAAAATTCAACGAATGAGTGTTAAAGGCTGGATAAAAATAAATTGATGCGCCCCTCGTGCGCCGCTAGCAGGCCTCTACACGCTTAGATAAGATTACCAATAGTTAAGGATTTCATTTTACTGAAAATTAGGTTTGTTAGCAAAACCTAAAGTATCGGTCAAATTTACTGAACGAAAACGTTTCATTTTACCTATTTATTTAGTAAAGTGAATTTGAAAATTTTATCGTTATATTTTTACTTAAATTTAGTTGAAAGTTGTCTCTTTGAGTTGCAAGCAATTTCTGTAAAAATAATCCTAAAAAATAAGTAATTTTTATCGTTTTGTCCTGCCAACAATACCGAAATTCCGGTAATCCATGTTTACCGATAATTTTAGTTTGTGCACTTTTGTGCGGTTTTCGATATTTTTACCGACTTTTCTGTAATCTTATCTTAGCGTGTAGTGTTTGGAATCGAAATTTGACAGAGGTTTGTTGACCCTTCAATAAAGAACAACTGGTGCAAGTTTGATCAAAGTAGTCGAGCGCGTTCAGAAATAACGTCAAATGGAACTCGAAAGAAGAAAAAAATATTGTGCACAAACACCTGGAAATTTTAGACTTGTACGGTTCCAAGCTGGCTTAAGTGTCGAAGATGCCGAAAACAACAGTTTGTCGAGTGCTCAAAACTATAGACACTGTATATAGACCGGACAACGCAAAATCATACAATCTGCCAACCCTGAAAAATGTCATAAATTTGAGCAACTGATCTGGCACCACTTGTATTTGAACAAACTTGAAGTAAACAGCGCAATAGGCTAAAAATAAGATTCGGTTTCGATGTTGGTAGTTTGTTTTGATTCCGTTTGAAGATTTTCATTAAAAAGCATAGCGAAAAGTGCCGTGTAAAAATGAACATTTACTGAATATGAAAGTAGAAAATCCCTTATTTGTTCATAATTTGGTTTTGTCAAAACAATACTTGCTCCTTTAAAGTGAATAAAAGGTTGACAGTCCGTTTGGCTGCATTTTTGACAGGTCGGTTGGCTGCATAAGACAACTGTTGTCCGGTCTATATATAGTGTCTATACTCAAACCTTCAAAGAATCCCTAAGTGTGAAAAGGAATCAGCGGACCTCCGAAAAAACTGGAACCAGGGATCGTCAGCTGCGCAGCAAGGTGTTGAGGTCCGTTAAAGCCAACCCCGGTCTTTCGAGCAACGGTACAACTTTCAAACGGTGCGGAACATGCTTGTCAGGGAAGGATACAAGCAGAACAAAGTTAGTAGACATCCCAACCGGCACATGAAGCAGAATTCTCTTGTACGACTGTGTTTTGACGAAACACAAGGGCTGCACTTTGATCGATGACGAAACATACGTCAAACTCGATTTTCAGCAGTTTCCCGGTCAAAAGTTATACCTCGCGACTAAACGTGGGGATGTGCCGAGAAGATTCAAGTTCGTATGCCGATAAGTCTGCGAAGAGGGCCATGATTTGGCAAACCATATGCAATTGTGGCCTGAAAACGGAACCATTCGTCACATCCTCGACATTCCAAGATTACATAGAAGAAAAAGAAACGGCCTGTATTGCCGTTCACCCGCAAGCAGAGGGGCAAAGTCATCTGCCCTGGAGGTGGTTCTGGAGTGGTATGCTGCCAACAACATCAATTTTGATTATGATGATGAAGATTTGAACTACCATCTAATGTAGCAAGGCAACTGCCTATAGCCCTGGACTGTTTTAATTACACGATTTGATCAAGGTTATACTGTGGTAAATGTGTCATCATGTTCCTGTATGAAGGGCCAAAAAGTATTTCGGGCCCGTAAGCAGATACACTTACGTGTCACTCAAAGCTACAGGGGTCTAAAAAGAATCTCCTTCTAGAAACAAGTTCGTATAAACCACACCAAAACCGAGTCCTCGCCTAGTAAAATGTCTCACTAGATGGGAAGAAGAGCCCGCCCTCTATTCACGAAATGTTAACAACGGGAAGTTGGAAGTCCCACTCTTCTTACCCAATTCGCTGCAATCGGGGGCTCTCATGGCCCCTTCCGTTATCCTAACATATGGTGTTAAATAAACATATGAAAATTGTATTGTATCGTACTTCCAAAATTTGATTTTTTCGTAGCTTTACTATTATCTTCGAAAGACTCCCCATCAGAGATTTCGCTCAATTCTTCTTTATATAATGCTTCACCTCTCATTTTATGTTTATTGTTATCTCTAGCTAACTGCTTCCAATTTTCCTCATTTATTTCATTATATCTATTAAAATCCTGAAGCAATGAGTCCTTCCATGTCATACTAGGTCTACCCTCCCTCCTTCTTTTTTCTTAAAATTAAGTTTGTATGCCAACTTTATAGGATGCCTATTTTCTCTTCTTACACGGAGAAACCAAACTATCCAAAATGAAGTGTAATAGTACTCAAAACTAAGTACTCTGATAGGACTAGTATTTTGGATATAATTTTGTTCTCACCGGTAGGTAACTGTAACTCAATCTTAAAGTTAAATTGAAAAAGTCAATTTTACGCAAAGCAAGGTATTTTAAGGTAGTATGTTTTCAGTATACGTGCAAGGCGCCTGCCATGAAAGAATTCAAATCGGAGTTTTGGGCTGCCACTTTGCTTTGGCTGAAAATTTTTGATCGCCATTTAATGAACAATGGTGCTGTGAGGCGGAAGCAAATTCGTGTTTCAGTTTAAAATTTTACTCGTTTATGGATATGAATATGGATCAATTGAGTAAAATTCTGGATTTGGAAACCCCGTTACAAAAATTTACCGGTAAGTGTAATTATTTCACTTATTCGATTGCTTTTTCTAGTGGCTTTGGAGGGATGGAGAACTTTATTAGTGAAAACCCAGTATTTCAGCAAAGTTCATGGAGATGATCACGGAATTTCGATATGATGAGTCACTTCCTGGAAAGAAGGTCCAGAAGTTTCTTTCATGGCTTTCCTCTACCATTCTTTAGAGTCAACGGCATGCCATGTCCCTAGTAAATCGTTTCATGACAAACGAAAAGTTCTCGTTTCAATATGAAATTTTAGTGGATTTGACCAAATTGCCAATGGAATGTTTCAATGTACCCGAAAATGTACCAATAAATAAAATACATTTTGTTTGATTTGCATTTTTAGATTTCGTTTATTGAATTTAGGTAAAGAAAGTTCACTAAATCAAATTCTCGAATAATATTTTCCAAAAAAATACTCAATTTTGGATTATTTTTACTGTAGATTCAGTGTTACACAAACAGTTCATTTCACTCAGCACTGAGTCTTTTCGAAATACTCAATATTGGATACTTTGCAAATAATTTAATTATGACTGGTTTTACTTTGCTGTCAAGTTGAGTGAAAATCACTTAACTTTGGATAGTTTGGTTTCTCTGTGTAAGGTATGACCGTTTCCTACCCTAGCTCTTTGCTGCCAACAAGATCGATTTTGTCCCCAAACTAATGAATCCTCCGAACATCCAATCGACGAAGCGGCGGTACAGTCAAGGACATCCAGCAAATGCTGACAAAGTGGAAGGAATTCGCTGATTCCGTGACGAGGGTTCGAGATTTCGTTCGAACTAGAGAATTGCAACCATGTAATGCTGTAACTTTGAAGTTTCAATAAATGTACTGTAAGGCAACTATTAATGGACTTTTGAAACTTGTTGAATCACTAACTACTGTCGGGGCCATGTCAGGCTCCGAGGAATAAACGACGCGATGGGCTTCACTACTGTCTTGCGGCATGACGAAAAACGTCCTGACACGTCAGGCAAGCGAAGGGTGCCGCTCAAGCAAGCAGCCGGGGAAAGACGAGTGTTCCTTTGGGAGCTTGTGGGGAAACATGTCTTGCCCTGAAAAGAGCGGATTGGGTTCCACGACTCCTTCAAGGCAACAACTCGTTCACTGGTGGACTGTAAACACCAAGTCTCCTCGCCGTGTGGACCGCTGCTGTCACGTTCGGGCGTGAACATTCACCCCCGGGCTGAGGAGAATTCTCGGAACGGTGATTATCCTGAATTGGGAGCACTGCAATATTCGATGCTGAAAGCTTGTAGACAGTGGCACCAACCATTACGTCAACCGTACGAACCACTTCAGCGGATCCTGGATAGGTTCGAACGATTCTTCCCTAATCTCCAACTCATCGGTGGCATGTTTTGATCTTCCAGAAGCCCAATCATCCCTGGTTGTAGATTATGCTTCCGAATATGGTTCTTGGTCCGTTGTTGTAAACTCTGAAGATAGTATTTCTTCCATTTTGCCAGAAGTTTTCTCGTAGTTTTTGTAGGTACTGCCATCGTCCGAGTAGTATTTGTAGCTCGGTTCCGCAACGGCACCTATCGGTCGCCCGATCAAAAAGTGACCAGGCGTGAGCACCTCGGTGAGGTAGCATAGAGCGGACGAGAATTCATAATAGCCTAAACCTGTGTCAAAACTGTTTCGTATTCCTTGAATGTCAAATGAGTGTCCTTCAAAGTACGTTTAAGGTGGTACTTAGCACTTTAACGGCCGCCTCCCAGAGACCTACAAATTCGGTGCCTCCGGCGGAATTAAATACCAAGCAATTTCCTCCGACAAACAGAAATCCTCAATTCTATTCACAGCACATTGAGACCGAAACTGTTTGTAGAGCTCATTCCGTTCCGTTTGGCACCCCGAAAATTTGACCCATTGTATGAGTGAATTTTTCGCGGTGATCCTCTTCCACTAGTGAAGTGTTGCAATGCTGCGAACGCCTCCGTAGTCATGTCTGAGACTAGTTCGAGGTGCACAGCACAAAAATAGCTATGCCAAAAATAGCTAGGTGTACGCCTTCTCCACAATTGGTTTTCGTCGTCCCTGTTTCACGAACATTGGACCCGCATAATCCACTCCGGTCACTTCAAACGGATGGGCAGGAGTCACACGGCTAGCGGACAGATTTCCCATCAACTGATTCGTCATCGTTGGTCTGACTCGGAAACAAGTAACGCAACTACTCGTGATTTTTCGTACAGTAGACCTACCTTCTGTCAACCAAAATCGGTCTCGAAAATCGGCAGCTTCCAGAACAAGCTAAACTTGGCAAACACAGAAACGTTGTTAGACAACTGCAGAGCCGAGGGGAGTGGATTTCATCTCGGGCAACTCTTCATCCGATATATGGTGTTGTGGCTCGAATTCGCGGTTAAACCAGTCATGAAGAAAATGAAAATATTTCTTGGCTCAGGAAGTACTAGCACAGTTTCTGGTACCACGAGTGAGCTGTGGAAGTCGGCAATGGATGAAGAGTTCATGTCCTTGATTCAAAATTCAACATTAGCAGTATTCGGCACTACTTGAAAGAAAGAAGGCGTTCAGATGCAAGTTGCTGTATAAACGCAAAGTGGATGATCATTGCCAAATTTCCCGGTACAAGGCAAGACTTCAGACAGAAGTTAGACATCGACTCGATTCGGTTTTTGCTCCAGTTGCAAGTCATGTTACATTCCGGTTATTACTTGCTGCTCGTCGCAAGTTGGTGGTAAAGAGGAGTATGGACTTCAAGAATGCCTATTTCAATGGTTTGCTGCCTGAGGACGTTTTCATGAAACACCCTAAGATATACGAGACGGGTAATTCTGGTACCGTTGGTCATCTGAAGTGATGTTTGTACGTCTTGAAACAGGCTGGACATGTCCCGAACAAAACTATCGATAAATATTGCAAGCGCCCCGGTTTTATTCAATCAACTTCAGATGCTTGTCTATACATATCATGCAAGGAAGACGAATATGAAGCTATTCTAGCATCCCTTTCAACGAAGTTCGTGGTGAATCCTCTTGGAGACGTACGCCCTTACCATGGAATTCAAGTGGTAGATGGACAATTCGTGATCAATTAGGGCAGTTAAATTCAGCATCTAGCAGAAACGTCTTGGACTTGAAAAAGCGAAGCCACCACCGATGGAACCAAGCTATCTTCGAGCAAAGAAGGAGGAGTAGGTAACCAACTTCCCAATAATAATTCTTACCTCAGCTTGAGTGGCAGATTGCTCTACGTGAGCACAAGACTGGACTTAGCCATCAGCACTTCCTTGCTAGGTCGAAAGGTTAGTTCTCCGAGGGCAGAATATTGGACGGAAGCTAAAAGTGTAATGCGATGTCTAGTGTCAACGACCATGCACGGATTACATATGGGAAATGACGAATCATACCTGCCTGCCTTCGTAGATGCAGACTGAACCGGAGATCATGTAAAGAACTTGTGTGGCGCTCTCTTCATCAGAAGCAGAATTTATTGCAGTTGCTAATGCAAGTCAGGAACCGTTGTGGATTCGCAAGATAATGTTGGATTTCCACGAATCAGATGATATGGTATATGGTCAAAACCAACTACTAAATTAATCACGATCTACACTCACAGCACCATGATAAATCATCAGGAACCAGTTTATTTTTTCTTCGCTCACTCGATCACTCGCGCCATCGAACAATAGATAACTTGAACAATATATAATGCGCTCAAATCAACCGTTCACCGCCGATGATCGAAGCAGCACCTATTATCAATGTTATATATTTTCCGACAGAAACTACGATTGCTGATATGTTAACCAAACCACTTCAAAAGGGAAAGCTGGCCATCCACAAAACGAGCGCAGGAGTGAAACCTGGGAAACGAACGACTTTTTGTACGAACGCTTGTGAGAAAAAGTTCTTCGTTTCGAGATCCAAAATACAGCCCTGGATCACTCTAGAAAGACTGTTAGCAGAACGATAGATCCAAGACACCGAGTATTCAACAGTTATCCCTAAAAATCATAATTGTTATTTTTTCCTTATAAATTATTCCGTTATCTACTAACCAAACCGCCCACACGTATTTATAAAAGCTCTGCAACAATGAGCAGTTCATCTGAAAAATTTCATTGGGCGAACTGCAAATTAAGACGGTTAAAGACACCTTAAAAATCCCCAAAAACTTTCTCAGATGAACTGTATGGAACGACAATCAATTTGAAGTCTTCAAAACTCTCACTTTGAGTTAGCAAAACAATTTAACCACAAAAAAACAAAACGACCACCAGAAACTGATTTAAAACTAGCTCATTCAGTTTCTTGTAAATCTCATTGACTAATACCAATGAGTAATTAGCGGTTACATAACTGCAGTTTAGTGCACTGAACTAATACGTTAAAATTGGATCACACACCACAACAACAAATTCACCCCATTCATGTAATGTACCGAGCTTATCACACACCGCAGATGAGATGGTCTAAATTTAGCCGGTGCTGCCTCCGTCCAGTCAGATCCTCTCGTCCATTATGATGTCATTTGCGTAAATAAAAAAGGTGGCACTCGGTAGACGCTTCTTATCAGAGCTCTGGGAGTTGAAACAAGAGGCATCGATGACAACAGAATGGCACACGGGGCGGTGTCAATTTGTGTTTCTTTCCGCTTGGCTCTTCTTTTTTTCATGATCTGAATAGACTTCTTCCTAATGATAATTATTACTCGAATTATTGTCTTAGTTCTAGAATATTAATTTAGCTAAACTACCGCCAAAACTAATATTGCACAAATTTAATTAAGTCATACCCCCCCCTCCATTATACCCTACTAAAGAAATCGAATTTAAATTTGTTAAAATTGAGCATAACCATTCCCTAGCTTAAGGTGAAACTGTAGGGAGTCCTTTTCCTATAATAATCACTTCACGTTTTTGAGACCAAAAATCACAAGCAAAACAAAACAAACAACTCTGAAATTGCTAACCAATGGATGCTCCAGTGGAGCAAACAATTCTTGAAAATTTCACGCCGGAAGTCCTAATAGTATACGAGGTTTGTGATAAGAAAACAACGAAGTGCTAGGGACTTAATCCATATGTCCTTAAAGGTTTACCTAAAAGATATGTTTGCGTTCCGTTGACGTTCTTTTGACACAGAAAACCTATGGGAAAACTGTCAAATTCACGCAAACGCATCCAAGACGTATCAATTGTGGGGTCAGCCATAGGAAAATAGAATGAGTGAATAAGTGGAAATCCGGTTGACACATAATCATATCCTTGCACAGCGATAATACCTATCGAATTATAATGACTAAACTCATATTCCCATAGCTTGCTTACGCGCGCTAACTTACATTAAGTGCCCGCAAGTCAATTTGATAAAACTAACTGACTCACGCAATTGTATTCATGCCTGCACACAACTGATCTTAAATTTTGTTCATTCGCACGCAATCAGAACTGCAGCACGTTAATCACAACATCTCTGGTGCGCACGCGATTATCTTAATCGTCATATAGGGCGTGGTTGACTATTCCGATCGTGTAGACAACGTCATCGACGGTGAAAGAACTCAGCTTCGATCCGTTCAATCGAGTCTTAAATTTACTAAATCATCTCCAATTGATTTTTTAGAAAGTTTGACAGTGTGGCAGCGCATGGTAAACCTAATCAGAATCATCACCACTCATGTTACCCACTCTCTCCATACACTAACACCCGATCTCGGAACCCTCATAGTTTAACCAACACTCTGCTGTATCTCCACAAACAATAACCCACATCACTCTATTGTGAAGCCACTGCGATATATTCTGTATATATTGTACA
>JASCZW010003458.1:0-35322 GCA_034211315.2 Aedes japonicus
TCCCCATTTTGAAAGGGGGGGGCTCCATACAAATAAAAAGCAAATTTTTGCATAATCGTGGAGAACTAATCAAGTAAATCAAACCACTTTTAGCATATGGAGGTTTTTGGAGGCTAGATTTCTATATGCATAAAAATGAATTTCTGTCTGTCTGTTTGTTTGTCAGACCCTTATAGACTCGAAAGTTCTGAACCGACCAACGTGAAAATTTATATGAAGGGGTTTTTGAGGCTGGAGAAGGTTCTTGCGATTGTTTGAGACCCCTACTCTCTCAGGAAGGAAGGCTCTCATACAAATGAGACACTAAAGTACTTCATAACTCGAGAACCAAACAAGCAAATCGAATCAAATTTGGTATGTGGGGGTTTTGAAGGCAAAAACCATAAAGATGCCAGCCCTCTCAAATTTCATAATCATGGTAACTAGAAATGTGGCAACCATACATGAGTAATTATCCATGAAACTTTAACTCCAAAATCGTGCTATTTGACTAGCGGTAAGAAGCATGTAACTGTGAGAAGTTTGACCCCTGCTTAGCCAAGAATGGAGATGCTTGAGTTACTCTCAGTGCTACATTATGCACAAGAAGTTGATCAAAGGTTATGCAAGGGAAAATTACATTCAAACTGCCAGGATACGGCTTCGTTTGATGATACATTTTTTTGTCAATGAAATGCTTCTACGCAGAAAGAAAGACCTATAGAAACTACCGATCCAAATGTTTAATTAAAAACATAAATCTTTGTTTTTTTTTTCAGAAATTACATTAGTAAACGAAAATATTTTAACCAGATGCATTCACAAAAACAACATAAAGAGCAGGTTCTATTAAATTTTCATTCATTTTGTTGCATGCGTAGCAAGGCTCGCACCGGGTTCAGCTAGTACAATATATTTATTTCAAAAATAAATCTGACATACGCTGATTCTTACTGAAATGAAATATTACGGATTTATTAATATCCCCATAGTACTAAAAAAAGGCTGAAATGACTCGTTCCAATTATCATTCACCAAGTTCTAATCAAAAGATAAATTCTGAAAAAGCAACAGATTATTCTATAGGACATGTTTTCAAAAGTTTCTTGATAACATTCTAAGGATAGCAATTTGAGTTATTGAAGATTCCGGTTTGATGATTATTGAAATAAATGAATTATCTTATTATATTACCACTGAACTAAAATATGTTGGTAATAAGCGTGAAAATTGCTAAACATCCATGAAAATAGTTACCGTTTAGATAATAGTAGTTGAAGTTCAGAAGGGCCATTTTAAGGTTAACGGTATGTTGAAATGCTCAAAACTTAATTTAGCTTATCATCCTTGTTGTGGATGATAGATTAAATTAATGAATACGCAATAATAATTAAACGAGTTTGGAAATTATAAATGAATATGACAATGATTTTCAGTGTGTACACTGACAATTAATCAGAGCCCTTTCGTTGAAAAAAATAATAACACCAAGACGCTTCAAGCAGAAGAATTGAAATCAATGCATTCGCGATTTTTACCTTCATTTCTGTTCGTGTAGTCGTGTCGATGAATTATGTCTTCCGAAAAGATATATACACCTTTACCACCTCTAACCGGCAAAGCGAATCATGCCAAACTTCCTCCAATAATGATTACAAACAACAGCAAAGGCAAAAACAAAACCGTGGACGTCTTTGTTGCAGGTAGGGGTGTATGGCAGCAAAAACAAAACAACAACAACAACAACAACCAATGCAACGCCATGGCGAGCGCAGAAAAGATAAAGGCACAAAGGCGTTGCTATCTTGCACTGTGTTCGTGTAATAGAGTAGTAGGTAGGTACACGGGGCCTGTACATACCTACAGCTAGCAGCCCGTCCAAGTACTGCCGTTTGCTGCTGGCTAGAGCTCTGCGCTCACCCGTTAATGGATTTCCATCTCAGATGCAGGCAATAATTAACCGTAATTAAAAGTCACTTGCCTTATAACGCTTGTGTGCTGGGAGTCCGCCCGTCCGCCCGTGTTCGATCGTCGGAGCAAGCTGGAGGCCCTTTCCGCTATGTACATAAAAAAGCTGTATGCAAGCGCTCGGAAAATCTTTGAACCGACCGGCGTCCTTCTGCCGATGAATCTCGTTGATGAATTCTTAATTTTTCAGAACTAGCAGGGAGATTTACTCCGATCTGACGGTCTGAGTCTGCATTACTGGGGAAAGTGAACACCTATTTCGGAACCGGAGAGCGAGGAAGCTCTTATTTATTAAGGGTGTGCGGAATATTTGTTTATGGATATCATCTAATTGGATCTGCGTGACAGCTTGGTTTTCAAAACTACACAGCCAATCAAAACAAAATTCTACCGAAAAGCGCAAAAATGTATTCCAAGGTGCAAGGTGCTGAAGGGTGTACTTCGGTTCAAGGGGTTCTACAACACTATTTGAACCATTTTCAAATCGATAGTTTCATATTGATTGTTGACAATACTACAGACGGACTTGCCTATTTTGTCAGTTTAAATACTGCGCTTTATTGTGTATTTACGAGACAAAATTTATATCCCCGAAGAAATTCGACCACAAATTCGTTAAAATAGTAATATGTAAACTAAGATGATTTCAAACGCCAGTTAATGATTTTCACTTAGATAGTTTCATCAAAATATAGATGATATGCTCCGATCAAAATATGGTCAAACAGTAATGTGTGTGAGTCGATCAAAGTTTTTATTAAGGTCTGTATCCGCAATAATCTAGACACCTCAAAACATGAATAAAACATAAATTTCGCATTATATTTCCGTCGTAGTTGTTTATTTCAGATTCATGGGATGTGTTTTAACAATTCGTGAAGACAAAACATAGTTATTCGGTATTTGCATAGAATTTTCGAACTTTGCGCTTAACTCCGTCCATTAGGGGTTTGTACAGACTCTTCAAGAAATCATAGAAGCCGTCTTTGTTCAAATTTGCTGGAAGTGTTTGATGTCTTTGATTCCTTGCTTCTTTCCAGAAAGCTTCCGCTTCATCAGAGCCCAATATCTCTCGATTGGTCGTAGCTCTGGGCAATTTGGCGGGTTTGAGGTTTTTTGGTACAATGTTCACTTGATTTGCTTGGTACCACTCCATCACAGTTTTAGCATAGTGGCATGATGTCAAATCGGGCCAGAACAAAGGTTTTTCTTTGTGACTTTTGATGAAGGGTACCATTACTTTCTTCTAATTTCTAATATGGCAGATTAGTGCAATGAATTTAAGCTTCATGTATAAAGATTCTTATCTTTTATTAGAAAATGGCAACATGAGCAAATCTAAGACTTCAAGAACCGCTTCTGCCAACACTCCTTCTGATAGATCTTTTTGACACACTTGCAAATTGCTTGCCACGCAAGGTATTTTTTGGGAAATTTCGATGCCTTCTTCGTTCTGGATTGCACAGCTGTAGCATTTCTGGCCATAGCAGGATACAAAGCCAGCCCTGGAAGCTGCTTGAAATCCTCCAGGACATAAGTTTCATCGTCCATAACAACGCATAAAAACTTCGTCAAATATTCGCAGTACAAACGTCGAGCCCGTGATTTTGCTGCCACGTCCTGTTTGTCGTTGCGATTTGGAACTGTTTTTACTTTATACGACTTAAGTCGTAGATTTTTGGACAGGATCAGCGCGTCCAATGTTTTTGTCACTTCTCGGTTTCCTCTCCACTGTCAAACGTTCCGAAAATGATTTGAGCACATCGTGAACAGTGGATTTAGGCAAATCCAATGTTTTTGCAAGGTCCCGTATTGACAAGTCAGGATTTGCCGTACGCCCGTACAATATTCGCTCGCGCACTTGTTCTTCTTTCGTCGCCATCTTGAATACTAAATATGAAATGTAAACATCAATCATAGTCTTTTCCATCGTAGAATCTCAGCTATAGCACAGTGAAATTTTGCATTCCTACGTGCAATATTTCAAAAGTTACAATGATTTGAAGGTGTCCGGATTAATGTGGATACAGATTTCAATAAGTCAAATTCTTTTTCTTTTTCAAGTTCAGTTATTACAGAATACAGGAAAAATATTCAGCTTAGCTTCCTTTTTACTGAATGCGAATTGCAGGGTCTTTCGTTTAACACTTGCCATAAGATTTCGTACAGTCTCCTTGTCCACTTTATTCATCGCAGAACGCCAGTTTGCATTGATTTGTTTCTCGCTCACAATCGCTTTTTGAGTCTTCTTCAGGTTCTGCTTGACGATGGTCCAATATTTTTCGATTGGACGGAGCTCTGGCGTGTTCTGTCTGTCGACAAATATTCACTGAACACTTTTAATACGTTGGTAACAGTTGATTTAGCAACAATTAACAATTTCGCCAACTTGGCGTGAAATTAGTTTGGATTTTCGCCATGCACGTGCAAAATTTTGATGCGTTGCTTCTCTTCCTTCGACGACATTTTGATAACTGAAGTGCTAATCTCAAAATCAAAATAGAGGCATGATGCTACACGCACACATCTGCATGATCTGCAGATCGAAATGCGTCAAGTTTAAGTCGACCAAATTTTTACCGAAATACCCTTTATGTAAGAAAGATATTCAATAATTTTGGGTGTCTTCTACGAATCCTTAGAATAAAATGATTCGAAAATTATTTTGCAAGTTGAATAGATATAAAAACAAACAATTGCTTAATAATACCATGGAACTTAGTAATCATACAATGCAACCTTTTGTTTCTGTTGTACTTGATACAGTATTAAAATAGTTCTTCAATTTTTGAAGTATTTTTTTTTTCTCTGTTCGGGACATAAATCACTGTGACCAGTAATTTGATTTATTGTTGTATACCCCGTATCCTTTGTTTAGTGCATGTCAAGTTACTTTATCACTATTGAGAAATGATGAATTATATGGTGTTGTTACAGTTGTCATTGTTTGTTTTTGTTGACAATGAATCAAGTTTTATTGAAAGTGTCTCCGCTATTTAAACCCTTTGTGGTGACAGCACTCTAAAAGGCGCGCCCCTTCTATAAGTCAAAACCGGGATCATTGCAAACAAAACAAACAATGACTCCGATACTGACCATGCATCAAAAACCTAGTCTAACCAATTCAAACTAGAGAACATCAAATAGAAAATAAAAAATTCTACAGGAAATATGAAGATTAACCGTGGTTTCCTTATTCCAAGCTCATCCTCGATGGGACAATCCGAGTATTGTCGCTTTTCACAAGACATACCATGTAATAAGGACTAATATAAGTTCCTTTGACTACAAAAAAAGTTGATCTACCTGCGTTACAGGTCTTTTGAAGTGTTACACCCCGTTCACACTACAACTTATATTAGTTGATATAGACTATCTTGATATCAGCATCTATACATCTAGTTTTCACTGGAAATAATGTACAAGGCATTTGATATCAAGATGCTCTTTATCACGTAATATAGGTTGTAATGTGAACGGGGTTTTATTACAGAATGAAACATTAGCAGTTTCTGATTGGGAAACTAGGAGAATTTAAAATAGTTTCCCAATCACAATCGTTCTACTAATACGCTCAAAAAAGTTAAAAAAAAATAGTGTTTAAAAAAAGTGTAAGTGATTAGCAGTTTGTTGACTGCCTTTTCTATGGCCGGTTGCTACGCGTTGCCAGGCTGTCCACAGTAACTGTAGCTGCTTGTTGTCCGACTACTATGATAGTGTTCAACATTCCACCTTTCTTATTTCCAGACCAGGTATGGTTCAAATCTTGTAATCATCCTCTGCGGACCGATGGTATTTCTAGAACAGGATCGGTTGATGGTTGGACATCTTCTTCTTCTTCTAACTCAGGTTGTTTGATCTTGCTGGGAACTACTTCTGGTTCGGAAATGACTTTAGCTCGTTCAGGTTGACTGGAATCTTCTTTGTATTGTGGGTCCATTGGCAATTCTTCAACTTCAATTTCCTGCCGTGGTTGCGTCTCGGAATAAACGTTTGAGGTTGATGGGTCCTGTTCGACTTGATCTAGACTTTGCTGTAGACCTTGGCATGGAACTTGTCACCGCTAGGGAAACTACGAGGAGTTCACCGTGTCTTCCGATCGATTGAACTGCTCGTCCTGGCGATGATTGAGGAGTACAGGCTTCGGTTGATTGTGGTGAAGGAGATCCAGGACTGTCTTCATGTTTCGGCCAAGCATCTGCTGTGAAGGTGTCTTGCCATTCAGAATACAACTGGGGGTAGTCCTGTATACCTGGAGGAAAATAGGGGCGCTTCCGTGATGTTAATTTTGTGCAGCGACTACTTCAAATTTTCCACAAATCTTTCCGCCTGACAACACAAATCACAAATCTTTCATTGGACTGTAGATGATACGGCGAGATTCTGAAGTGTTGAATGTCGTTCTTCCTCCACAAAGCCGCAAATTGGTCTGACGATAATTGGGTGCCGTTAATGGAGACAATGACGTTGGGAATACCAAATCGTGCACATAGCTCATGCAGGAACTCGATTGCTACTGCTGTAGTCGGGGATCGTACGATGCGAATTTTTGGCCACTTTGAGCACTACAAAGTCAATGTGTATTCGTTCCCAGGGAGATTGTGTGAGTGGCCACGATTGCCACGGAGCGTTGAGTGGTGATTGGGAATGTGTGGCACATCTCTTGACGAAGTCGGCAATGTTTTCATCAATTCTCGGCCAGTACATGTGGCTACGTGCAACAGCTTTCATCCGCTCCATTCCAGGATGTCCTCTATAAAGTTTCTTGAGCATTCTCTGATGAAAATTTTCCGGAATCACCAGATGGTTGGACATCATGATGCAGCCCTTCACTACCGACAATGAATCTTGATGGGCGAAGAAATGGCGTACGGCAGTGTTGGCGATGCTATACTGGATCACTTGTTGGTACCGAGTTGAATGTCACATGAAGCGAGATAATGGCTTCTTGGAGTGAAACCCCAACTTCATCTTCCAGTTCAATAGAGGCGATGATGAAATCCTCATCCGGTTTAACGTAACTGTTGATAAGACGAGACAGTACGTCGGCATAACCAAATGGCGTAGTGGATACGCATTGGATTCTAAAATTGTAGCACAGAAGCGTCGTTGAAGGCGGCTGGTCGTGTCGCAATCCGGAATTCCGCTCTTCTGTCTGAAGATTCCGCAGCAGTGGTTGATGACCCAGTTTGGAGAGTAAACCTGCGTCTAGCAGCATGCAGATGAGATTTTGATCACGGTGAACACCAGCGTGCAGACCTTCCTTCATTCGATCTGTCCATGGTTGCCACCGCGGGGCGAAAGCGGGATGCGTGAGGAGATGCCATCATTGGAACTTGTGCAGGCAGCATGCTCCCGATACCTGCACTCGCGATGCGTCGGCAGCAAGCGACAATGTCTCATGACGGTGATCATAATGCGTCATAACAGCAAATCCGGTTGTGATTTCGAAACCACGGAACGAGATCTAGCAAAAATTCGGCATCCATCTTGAGCAGTGCGTCGAGTGGGCGTCGTAGCTGGTGCAACTCCTGGACAAACTTTCCATAGAAATTCACTGAGGAATGATCGTAGGGTCGTGACATCTTTGGTAGCATCTTGACAATAGCTTCCATCTTGGATGGGTCAGGACAGAGACCTTTGGTCCAAAATACTTGATCTGCGGCTGAAGAATGTTGCATTTTTTCTTTTCCGCGTAGAACGAAACCGTAAGCTTGAAGCCGTTGGAAACAAAGCGTTGCGGCACGCTTAGTGGTAGCTCCCTTTTCGGTTTCGCTGGAAACCAAGATGTCGTCCAGGAATGTATCCACTCCTTTGAGGCCGGCGATCATGCTGTTCATAAGCTGCTCATAAGCTACTGCTGGAAAACGGGAGCAGATTTTACCCCAGATGCGAGCCGGTTGAACCGGAAGAGACCTGGATGAGTCGTCGTCAACGTCGAACCACTTGAAGATAAGCATCACTGAGGTGAATGATACTAAAATGCCGGCATTCATTTAATTTGCTGAATATGTCTTCAGGAACCGGTAGTGGATCCAAAGCAGCAACCAGCCCGGTAGCAGTAATCGGCACAGATACGTACTTTTCCTCTCCCGGTTTTCGTATCACTGCGACGATCGGAGCAGCCCCACTGGATAAACCGTAATGATACCCAGGGACTCGAAGACGTTCCAGCTCTGCATCGATCTTCTCCGCGGACGTGAAAAGGAACTGGTCGCTTGGAAGCTGAAAACGGGTCTGCGTATCGGGCTCGAGAAAGAGTTTCGCCTTCATCTTTCCCGGCAGAGTCCAGACCGAGGTCATGGAACGACCGAACAAACGCAGGTTTTGGAACTCGTTCACAGAACATCAAAGACCCAATGACTGCGAATACTAGGAAATCTTTGAATAAAAATCTGCTATCTACGAAACTATTAAACAAAGTTTAAAAGTGTCAATTGGCAAACAATGTTAAGCAGTCCAGGAAACATCCACGCCGCTGTAGGTATCTTATAAAAAAACTTGATGTAGGAATACGTCTTTGTTGTCTGTACTAGGGTACAATTTCGAAACAAATCGTATTTCGACCGTCACGAAAAGTTATTACCTTAGACGTTCCTCAAGAAGATTCCAAAATGTTTGCACCAATCGACTGGAAATATTTCTACGCATCAATTTCAATAGAGAAAATTTTTGATTTCACCCACATATCATTAAAAAATTCATAAATTTTAAGCCTAGTACTAAAGTATATTAACCCTTTCAGGCCTTAAGGATCGTATATGATCACAAAAGGAAAATGGCAGTATAAAATCACAGACTTAATAAAAGTGTACACCGGGAAATTTGTTATGTGTGTATGTATGTGTGTGTGTGTATGTGTGTGTGTGTGTGTGTGTGTGTGTGTGTGTGTGTGTGTGTACGCCGCTCCGTCTGATCATCACCTCAACACCGCAGTGCTAGTGGAAGAAATTTGTCTGCACCGTATTTTGACCTTGTGCTATCTAGGGTGCAAACACGTTTAAGCCCTGGAGATAAAAGGTGGATAAGCTCTACTGCAGTTCCAACGACCCATTTTCGAGAATGCCTGTTTCTACACGCACATTCTGAGGTCGTGCTATCATATGCAGTAAGCCCTGCATGAATACTCACCACATATCAAATGGATATGTATAGAAATGCAATCACACCTCCAGAATCAAAATTCAGTTTTTGATTCTAAGTGCGTATTTAGTTATGGTTTTATGTACATCATAAGTAAAACTGGGAACGTTTCTACCAATCCAGGTTGTTTCTTTCCTTATCTGTTCATCTTCTTCTTCTTGTTCAAGTCCTCATCGTTCTCGTCCTGGTTTTGTATGCTCTTGATAAATCACTGGATGAATGAGGGTTCCTCCAGCTTCGTTGTTTTGTTTCTGATAATGATAATAGAAGAACGGTTTGAGACAATTTTCGTATATTACACTACTACACTCCAACTGGCGCCTGAGCCTACCAATTAAACGAGACAATTGAATATATATAATATCCAATTTACCCATATTTTCTTACTTTCATTCATAATTGAGAAAATTACCATATATTTTTCCCTTTTTTTTTCATTATCCTTTATTATCCTTATCTTAGTCTCTCATATTTTAGTCCTCTACACCTGATTCTGACTCTTCCTCGCTTCCCTCGTATTTATAAATCTCCTCTGCTTTCGCTTTTAACTTTTCCTTATCTTTCGCTAATTCTATCCATTCCTCTTCTAGTATTCCTGGAATTATGTTTTTATCTTCTAATACTGAATCATTCCAGGTCTTTGCTGGTCTCCCTGTCTTTTTTTATCATATTTCTTTGCCTGTGCTACCTTTAATGGATGTCCTTGTTGCCTCCTTTGAATATGTCCACCAGTATTTAATCATCATTACCCTAATCTTTTTCACCGCAGTTTTCCCATCCAATAATTTCGACAATTTAACTCTTCCCCTTGGTTTATCCCTACAATATTTTAACATTTCTTTGATAATTTGCATTTCATATTTACTAATTGATCTCCTATTTCGTTTAACTAATGCTGCGGTCTTCAATCTGTATGTTATTGAAGACGAAACGACTGTCTTGTATATCAATTTTTCTAATTTCCATTATGGTTTGTATCTTCTCAAAAATTCAATAATAATTTTACTACTTCCTATTGCCTGTTTACATCTTTTCCTGGTGGTTTGTGGCCTATCTAGCGTTTCTGTGTTAATAATATTTTTTACCACTTTATACTCTTCTCCGTCTATTTCTATTTTCTCAGGAATATTTCTATCACTATAGGGTTCTCTGATTAAAACCTGGCTTTGTTTACATTAATCGTAAGTCCTACCTTTTCTAACTCTTTTTTCAATAATTAACAATAAAACAATTTTAATATCTTTTCAATTTCCTTTGCTGTCCTCGCTATAATTAGAATGTCATCCGTAAATGCCAGGATAACCGGCATCTTCCCATTGCTTAACTCTAATAAATTTACGTTAGAGTGTTGTTTCTTCACTTCCTTAAACACTTTCTGCATAATTAATGTAAAAATATAGGGTGACAAGGGGCAAGGCCACTTTCTGCATAATTAATGTAATGTATTAATGTGGCAAGGACACTTTCTGCATAATTAATGTAAAAATATAGGGTGACAAGGACAAGGCCTTGTTTGATTCCTTTTCCTTTTATCCTTTCCTCAGTTATTATTCCTTCCCATAAAATACTTGTAGTTCAGGAACAAAAAAATAAAATGATGCCTTATTAATAGTATAAAGCGGTGGTTTAGAATATGGTACAAAAGCATACCTATAATTAAATTTTTGGCGATGATCATTAAATATTTTTGTATCTTTCTAGGATGTTCTAGGTTATCCAAAACGCACTTGAGTTCAGAACTTAAGATCAACAGTTGTAACAGTAGCTTTTAAAGCTATATAAGATTATGATATGCATTCAAACATATTGAATGGACCGTTTGGAAGGTCAACAGTAATTATTTGATAATTTTGTGATGTTCTACGTCATCAAAACTGTCCAGTAGGTTTTTGAGTAGGTAAAGGAACAATGTGTATTTAACAATATTCATTGAGAAGTATAGAAAGTCAACAGACATAATGCGAACAGTAATGGGATATTCTAGGTCATCCAAACTGTCATTAAGTTTAAAACAAAAGATTTACAATTTCTAGCAGTAGCTTTTTGAGTCTTCTTATGGTTCCGCTTGACGATGGCCCAATATTTCTCGATTTGGCGGAGCTCTGGCGTGTTGGGATGGTTCTTGTCCTTGGGCACCACTCGAACGTTGTTGTCAGCATACCACTCCATGGCCTTTTTTCCGTAATGGATACTATAAGGACCGCTGCTTTTTTTTTCGTTTAGCCCATTACATTCAGTCACCTCATTCACATTGGCAGGTTTCAGAAATATAGAGCGTTTCAATCTTGCAACGTTGTTCAAGGGATTTGCATTATCTTTTGGAATTTTATCAGCTTTCTATTTGAGAAGAGAAACTATTAAATATTTCACGAACTTCTGATTTAAAGGAAATCTTTAATCTATTATTCAGAAGTTCGAATCGAGTCGCAGGCTGCGAGCGTCCCATAATCTCATTAAGATTTTTCCACAATTTTGCATAGCAAGTACTGTTTAAACAATTTTCATAATAGTCAATCTTACATATCTTTTTGGCATCATCCGTTCTCTTAGACACATGTTTCAACAAATTTTTCAAATTTACATGGGCAGGATCTTACTTAACTTTTCTAAGATATTTTTGTTTGAGTTTTATCCATTGCCATCATTTACATCATCGGTACAAAGGTAGTAATTCAAAAAGGTTTTGAAAAGATCATGTAGTTTCACTCTATCAACGATTTATTTGGTGAGTATCGTGCGACATTATTAGTGGATAAATTGACAGGAACATTCACGTCGCCAACAAGGAAACATGGACGCATATTTTGTACCGACAATATATTTTCAATGTGTTCATTAAATCGGATAAAGTCAAATGATGGTGGCCAATCACTTCGTAATAAGATCCATTTCTTTTAATTTCCACGTGTACAAGCTGAAATCCATCAGTATAATTCAAATTTAACACATTAATACAATCATGATAAACATTTATTAAATCAGCCATTTCAACATAACATATTCATTCAGTGAAGACAAAGTCTTGATTTCTACAGAGCGTTCGTTAATTGGCACAACTGTAATAACTTAGTAGCATTCAGGAAAAAAAGAAATATTCCACGATCCTGCCAGGAGTCGAACCTGGAATCTTCTGATCCGTAGTCAGACGCGTTATCCATTGCGCCACAGGACCTTGTTATGTCCTATCCCTATACAACCCACGCAGAGATTTGAAACATCCTACCATCACACAATCAACAGATGTTTATTTCCTTAACAACCATACAAAATCAACATCAGGTAGATTTAAATGGGCAACCAACTACAACAATAACACGGTGGAAATAAAAGCTCCATGGTAGAACATAATAAAACCACCCCGACGGTGGTGGCGAAGGGTGTGCTAAAAGGAGAGGAGAAAATGAGAATGACAGCAAAATTTTAAATCCCCTGCTGGCAGAGAGAGGGTTGGTGGCACTACATGACTGAACTGCGCGTCGAAAACACCAACAAGGGGGAAGTCCACCGTAATAACCGTAATGGACAATATTTAGCAAATCATACGATAACTCCCTCGGTTTTGGGACCAGAGAATCACTTACAGTGGCTTTGCTCAGAAGGGTTCAGGGAAGGTTATTTAGTTGATGAACTGCTAATTTTTTTTTGCGATTGTTGAAGTCTGTGTTTTTTTTTTCGTCTGCCGACGTCTGGATCTAATTCTCGGAAGGAAACCTCTCGCGCGATTCAAGGTCTTCGGAGGTGCAGCAGAGAACTGAGACCGCGCTCTGCATATAGCTCCGGGGTGCATAGAAACCGCCATCGCTGCCACTGCCGCCGCGGCACACGTTACGAAATCCTCAACTGCAGCCGTTTTATGTAGGTCAATACTCTTTCAACCGTGAGCCATGCAGCACAACGCGCCATGTCAGCTAAGCAAGGCACGCAGCGCAGCGAGCTCTGAGCTGAGTGACTCTCTGCGCTCCGTCTGTCCAATGAGAAGGCACTCTTCGACGGCAGTGCTCTAACTCCCCGTACTTGCGCATAGTAGGTAAATAGTAGGCTGTGTCGCGACTTGCGACTGGCCTGGCGCACGGCGAATGGGAAAAGCAAAAACAAAAACAACAACAGTCATAAAACAAACGCTCAATCGAGATTGGTTCTCCTCGGCTGTGTTGTTGTTATTGCTCGTTCGCTCAACGTTCGTTCGGTTGATCGGGGGATCGTGGGGGTGGCAGCCGGAGGAGGAAATGCGCGAACTTGAACGGCGCGCGGCGGAAAATAATGAAGCGCGAGGAAGAAGTATGGAATATTGTTGCTTACTGCTACGGTTTGCGGCGGCCCAGTGCGATTTGAATCGCGTTGCTCGGAGACTCTCTGATGTGGACCGAACGTGCGGCGGCGATGATGGCGAAGAGCGGCGGTAGCGACACAGCCGGAGCAACGAAGACGACGACGACGACGACGACGACGACGGTGACGGGAAGGTCTTGTGGAATTGCGTCATAGATATTGAGCTGTTGATGTTGCCACGTCGTTGTTGAGGTACCAAACCACCACCATCATCATCGCGATGATCGTCATTGGATTTGGATCTAGATCGGAATGTAGCCTCGGAAGCTTAGATGGTGTTTCTGGTGGCGAGGATCTCGGTATGGGTTCCAGTTTGAACTTCCTGTTGGTTTGAATTGAACTCCGTATTTCCGAATCAAAGCTGTCCGAGGGCTGAAATTGGTTTCCGATTTTCGTACAATAGAAATTATGTGTTTCGTGTATGAAGACCTTGGAGTTATTTGGGCACCTAAACCCACTTTCAAAGTTAAAGGGTGTGTCGATTATTATTGCGAAACTTTAGTGGTTAGTCAAAAAGTTTTGAAAGCGGAAATGAAAATACATTTTTTTTGAATCACTTTAACTGCTCAGTATAGTCTCCCATAAGATCAATACCCTTGATCCAACGATCTTACAATTCTGTTGTCCCATCACGGAAGTAACTTTCTGGAAGGCCTGCAAAATACTCCTGTGCGACGGCTATAACCTCTTCGTTTGATGAAAAATGCTTTCCACGAAGGAAGTTTTCGAGGTGTGAGAACAGTCAGAAGTCAGAGGGAGCTAAATCCGGCGAATAGGGTGGATGCTGCAGCAATTCGTACCCCAATTTACTGATTTTCGCAATGTGTTTTTGAGCTGTGTGATTGTCTTGATGAAAAATGATTTTTTTCTTTAGCAAACCGGGTCTTTTTTCATTTTTTTTCCAGCTGACTGGTCCAAAAGGCACAATAGTAACCAGAGTTGATTGCCTTACCAGTTTGGAGATAATTTATCAATAAAATAAACAGATGCTAACAGATGCTGGACACGGACTCGCTTGAGAGCCGAAGTGCCTAGTTCACACCACTCCATAGTCTCTTGTTTTAATTCAGGATCATGGTGATAGACCCAAGTCTCATTCATAATGACGAATCGACGCAGAAAATCTTTATTATCCTTTCGAATTGGCTGCAAATGTTGCTCAGAAAGTCGCATTCGAACGTGTTTTTGTTGCATTGTTATTAAATGCGACACCCATTGCGCAAACAGTTTTTTAAGTCCCAAGACTTCAGCCAAAATATGTCGTGTTGTTCCTGGTAAGATGCTTATAGTACCAGCTATCACATCCACAGTTGATAGATGATCTTCCAAAACCATATCCTGTATTTTCGCTATGATTTCTGGTGTTGATGCTCTTTTCCGTCCAAAAATACGTCTCAGGACGTCCTCCTGAGCGTGTATCGTCGTCAACGTCTATACGGCCACGTTGAAACTCCAAAACCCATCGGTGAACGGTTGGAAATGAAGGAGAAGGCTCCTCTAATACACGGGAAATAAGGTGTTATTCTAAACGAGAGTAACGGCTCATGATTTCATTCATATGGTGTGTTTTCGTGTTATGAATATAAACCATGAACAATATTCATGATATCATGAACTATTTTACCGCCACAATGAAATCATAAATGATTCGGGTCAAATTCATGAATCTGGCAAATCTACTTTGAATGTAAACAAAAAAATAAATCCGACGTTAAGAGTCGAACCTAGTGTGGATGCGAAGAACAGTAATAGCATAGACTAACTCTAAGACCAGTAGGTCCCATACAAAAACAATTTTTTTCTTGACTCAGTCAGTACTAGAACATCGGTCCCAAGCTCGGTCCCAGGCTTCAATAATGCACCCTAATAATGAACTCACATGAACACACTCTCAAATGAGTTCTGTCAAAATAACACAGCAAATCAAAACAAAGTGATGCAAATATGTATAACAAGGTGCTGGCTTCAAGGTGTAATACGGACCAAGGGGTTCTACAACAGTGATCCAATTTCAAATCGCTAGTTGCATATTGATTGTTGGTAATAGTACTTGTTGGATAAACTTACTCCGCTATAGTTATTTTTGAAAAGCCTCATGAATAATTATTCTGATTACACATCTTTAGATTAGAGGTAAAATTAGACTTCCTAAGTTCATGACTGTCATCTGCCATTTCAATAATGAAACCACGAATAAGAGTCATGAGTTCATACAATAAGATGAGAGTTCGCCTTATGATTTGTACTTCATGAAAACAGAAACGGATTTTTTTCCATGTACTTTCACCATCTTTGCATAGATCTCAGTAGACGATAAACACGTCAACTTCAAATGGCTTGTAAACAAAATATAAATTGACCGATTGAAATAAAATTTTGAGTACGTTCTTATGAAAGATGAAATATCATGAAATATAACTTCGGGGAGGGGGCTGTTGTGCTTGTTAAGCACCCACTAAGTCTAGCTACTTAGGGCTTTAGTAGTTAGGTCCCTGCGACCTGCCTTTGGTCGTTTCGCCATTTTTGTTGGAGATCGAGAACGATCTGGGAGACTGCTACGCATACCGCGTCCCAGACGTCCCGGTCATGGCACATCCTCGGGACCAAATTGTGCGGAGTCGTGTCGTGACCGCTTACGGCAATCATGCCGGATCTCGGGCTGTCGAAGCGAGGACATGCGAAGAACAAATGTTCCACAGTTTCTGCAACTCCTGCGCACTCGCTGCATGCGGAGGACTGTGCATGCCCATATTTGTGCAGGTATTGTCTAAAACAGCCGTGACCAGACAATATCTGTGTTATGTTGAAGTTCAGTTCACCGTGTCGCCTACCGACCCACCCGGTTAATTCCGGGAGTATTCGGTGGGTCCACCGACATTTGGTGGAGTTGTTCCATTCCCTTTGCCACTTAACCATGGATGCGGCTCTAGTGTTTTTCCGAATACCTCTTGTTCCACGTTGTTCAAAGCACTCTACGTCCTCTTTTATAACCATGCCTATTGGCATCATCCCCGCTAGGACACAGACCGCGTCGCATGATACCGTTCGGTATGCACTAACCACTCTTAGGCACCTAAGCTTTTGCGTACTCTCTAGCTTACCTACGTAGTTCTTGGTACTCAAGGCGGTGATCCATGCCGGCCACCGTACCTAAGTATGGACAGGGCGACACTGGCCAGGAGTTTACGCTTGCTCCCTTGCACCACCGAGCTATTCGACATCATGCGGGATAATGCCAATATAGCCTATAGAGGCTTTCTTGCAGGCGTAATCGACGTGACTGACAAAGGACAGCTTATCGTCGATCTTAACCCCAAGTTACCTCAAGAACCTCTTCGATTCCACAGTTATCTGCACTGATGTTGCTCCGATTTCCTACTATTCACCACCGTGACCTCAGTCTTATGGTGGGTTAGCTCCAATTGCCTGGAGCTCATCCATCTTTCCACAATGCCAATGGAGTGTGAGGCCGTTAACTCGACCTCTTTGACATTCCATAACACCGGACCCAAAATCGAACCTTGTGGGACGCCTGCGGTGATCTGTACACGTTTCTGGCCTGCCTCTGTATTGTATACCAGTACGCGATTCTGGAAGTAGCTTCCGAGAATCTTGTATAGGTACCAGGAACCTGTAGGCGCTGGAGCGAGTCGGCGATAGCCACCCAACTGGCGCTATTGAAGGCTTTTCTCACGTCAAGGGTGACCACTGCACAGTAGCGTACTCCTCGCCTCTTGCGCTGGATTGCCACCTCAGCCGGCTTGGTGACGGACAGGATGGCATCCACCGTCGACTTCCCTTTGCGGAAGCCAAACTAGTTATCAGACAGACAGCCTGTACGTTGTCAGTCTGTTGAGAAATACCCGCTCGAGCACCTTACCCGCTGTATTCAACAGACATATAGATCTATATGCCGATGGATCCCCTGGTGGCTTCCCTGTTTTTGGTAGCAAGACAAGGGTCTGAATTTTCTAGGCGTCCGGGAAGACGCCCTCGTCCAGACACTTTTGCATCACCACCTTGAACATTTCGGGATCCAGCAAGATAGCCGTCTTCATGGCCAGGTTCGGAATACCATCCGGTCCCAGCTCTGTGTTTACCTTTTGCGACTTTGCTATCGCAATGAGTTCCTCATTCGTCACCGTCGCATCGACCACCCTTCCGTCGCTATGACAGCGTTAAGGTCTGGGATACTGGAACGCTGGTCATGGGACAAATCTACGGCAGCGGGGGGCCATGGACTCGGGTCGTGGCTCGGAAAGAGTCCCCCAACGATCACCTGCAGCAGCTCTGATGAACGATCGGTTGAAGCCGCCGATCCTCTGGTTTTGGCCATTACTACCCGGTAGGCGTCATCCCACGGATTTGCATTGGCCTTCTGACACAGACCCTCCAAGCAGGCTCGCTTGCTGGCCTTTATCTCCCTCTTTAGTGTGGCCTTCACGGCGACTGGCGACCCTCTACGCTCAATTCTCTCGGCGTCTGACCGCGCTCTTTGCACCCTCCGTCTTGCGTGGAGGCATGTTCTTCGAAGGTCGGCAATCGACTCCGTCCACCAATACACCGGCGATCTTCCATTCCTCGGTTAGACTTCCCTCGGCATGGTCGCATCGCACGCTCGTGTAAGTGTCATAACGAGTCGTTCGCCGCAAGGTTCCTGGGTTTCCCGTTTTCGTTCCCTCTCAAACGCCTCTTTAAAAGTCTCTACATCAAAGCAGGACGTCCTCCATCTGCGGGTGAATGGAGTGGATGCTCCTCCTTCCGCACGCTGCCTTGTATTGTGGACGATACAATATCGAACCGCCAAGTGGTCGCTATGGATGTAGCCATCATCCACCCTCGAATTGCTAAGCAGCCCAGGACTGCTGAATGTTATATCGATGATCGATTCCGCTCCGTTTCTATGGTATGTACTCTTGGTACCCACATTGTAATCCGCGTTGTGCAGCCTCCAATCGGCCCCAGGGAAGGTTATACCAATGGGTTACCAGGTCCGTTGTCATCAATCAGCATGTAACTGTTCGATCGACCATCTTGGCGGTGCGTAGCAGCTGCAGAAAAACAGTCCATTCACTTTTACAACCGCGACAACAATAATCTTCACTGCTATTGTCACCATGAAAATTACTGCCAAAGCGTTGGCAATATTGATCCAATGTCTTTAAGTCACAACGAAAATCAAGTTTCACAACAATATTAATCATATTTGAA
Source organism: Aedes japonicus (assembly GCA_034211315.2). NCBI lineage: Eukaryota > Metazoa > Arthropoda > Insecta > Diptera > Culicidae > Aedes > Aedes japonicus. The sequence goes on from JASCZW010003458.1 coordinate 18,631, forward strand.
AAATTTCCCGTAAAAAAGGTGTTTCTCAGTTTTTTCATCAAAAAGCAATCAACTCTATCTATCAACTGAACCAAAACACAAACTTTTAAAAATATATACTTCCGTATCAAAATACGAATAAACTTACTAATAAGATAAAGCGAAAGTGGTGGTTTAAAAAAAAATCTTATTAGCTTAAAATAAAAACTTTGGATTCAACTTTTTAGTTTATGTAATGGAAAATTAACTCTGGAATTGTAATTCAATGGTTATTTCTGGACGAAGAAAAAATAGTCTGTTGAATTCAAATGAAATTTTGATTTCAAAATTAACTGGAAATTACGTTATACGAAAAAAAAAACTATAGAAAATTGTGTAATCTATGCGAATGCTTCAAGCTGAAGTGTCACTTCAAAAAATATGGATCAATTGTGTAAGAATGCATAAAATCTAAGACATAGATGCAGAAATGTTAACAAAATCACACATATAGTGAAACTGACAAAACGCGCAATCTTATTACGTCTTTTCGTCGAAAGAAGTCTAATTTTGCAAACAAATAATTTACAACCTTTTTAAATATTCCCAGGCATTTAAAATTTTTATCGCAAACATTTGAAAAAAAATATGACTTTCCTGGTTACAAAATTTCCAACAGCTGCTCGATTTACTCTTATATGACCGCCTCAGTTTAGTTGTTTTTGTATGACTTCAAAACAAATTCTCCTCTACAGTAAAGAGATTTGACCAATTTAACAAGGTCGAACTGTCCTCTGTCAACAATACCCATACTGGAAACTGTATTTCAGTTCAATTGGATGCAAGGAAACCAAAACGGCGTCGCACCATTTTGCATGGAACGTTTCAATACAATTGAAATGGGTAATTTGATGCAACTCGCATTCTATGTACGTATTTCTATTGCTTCCACTACGGCAACGCAACACCATATCTATTAATCATCCAGCTGTGGTGTCCGAGCGGTTAAGGAGATGGACTTGAAATCCATTGGGTTCGACCCGCACTAGGTTCGAATCCTGTCCACAGCGTCATTTTTTCGCAGGAGAACCAATTTTCGTGTAACCAACATTTTTGGCAAGGGAGCTGGCGAGGTTATTTTTCGGTTGCTAACCGGACAACGTAAAATCCCGATGAGGTCAACGCATTCACTCTCCGACGCGAACATTTATCCTTCGCATTTGCTGAATTTTGATATTTAAATATGTGTCTTGGCGCACGTCCACATGCACAACCATCTACTGCGATGCGGTGGACGTGCTACCGACTCACACACGACAGCAAATCAAGCATCAGGATGGACCTTTTATTATTCAAGTCGTGTGCGCTTTTTGGAAGCTGCGGCACACCGCACACGGTCGCCGGAGAAAAGTGCCATAAAGTGGATTTTTACAACCCTGGGAAGAGTCACACACATTACACCTCCTACATGGCAAAACACCCACCACCCGCGGCATCCGCAGCCGATGGGTCAGCGACGTTCTGTTCCCAGTCCAACCAAGGGAACTGGAATCCATTCCGACGCCAATTAGTGCCAATGCTAGGAAGCCACCACGCCACACACCAACCACCGTCCGAAAACGGTTCACTCTCAGCTGATGAGCGCCCGCTCACTCACTCTCTTCATGCCTGCCTGGCTGCCTGCGCTCAGCCACGCAAAACTGGTTGCCTTGGTTTTGTACCTTGCCTACTACGCGCTTTGGATGTCGGGCGACCTTTTTGGAATCTGTTTTGTTTTCTTGTCGAACCAGACCGTAAAACACCATCAGCTTGCCAAGAGGAGATAGAGAGAGAAGAGAGAGAGGAGACACACGCAATCACTGAAATGCACACTCCAAGAGACTGACGTTGAAATTGAAACTGAAGCTAGCCTAGATTTGCTAGTAGAAATGTCTTCGTAATCATTGAGTCCCTTGGCTGGTTGTTCTTAGATGTTTTCAAGGAACAGAATTGAATAACAGAAGCGGAGGGTCGCAATATTACGGTATTATGTAGTATAATAATTGAGTGGGGGTGAAAAACTTACCGTTGGGGTTTAGTCATTCAAGAAACATTTACTCGGCAAGATTACTGTTTTAAAATATGTACTGAGGGAAAAAAACTGGTTTCAAATGGCCGTTGATGTTATCTTTCAACAGGATTTCAGGTTATAAAATTGGAATAATCAAGGGTATGTCCCAGACGAAGACCCGGGATGTCCCTAAAGTGAACTACAAGTGCACTTGAAATTACAGGGCAATAACTTCTGCAGGCGATCAGAATCAATAAATTCACACATGACGCTTATTTTGTTTCATTTCCATTTACAATCGCAACTAGAACTATCGCAACCGACATTTCTAACCCTCACTCAGAGCACATAAATGTCTGATGTCGGATTGTTTCTCGGATGAAACGACGACGAAAACGACGACGGCGGGAATAAGTTGCAAATTACTGGACTTTGCCAACTGTGGCACTGGCTCTCTAGCGCACAGAGATGCAAAAGTTGGATTTCTCTCGATGGTTCGCGTACCACCAGAAACCGCAGCCCTGGCAAGCGATTAGACTCGTTTCGCTGCACATTTATCTCTCGGATGATGGTGTTGTTCCCCTTCTTCCCAAGCCTACCGACTTCTCCGGTACAAAGTCGTACGGCTGGTTGGTTGGTTGGTTGGATATGTATAAGAGGTAGACGTTGCGCTGAGCTGCCTGCCTGACTCTTGGCTCGCTCGGTCGGTGAACGGTGTTGTGTGTCTGCAAAAACGATTTCGCCACATCGACCTGCTCCGTCCCAGCCAACCTCTTCCACCCTAGCCGTGTTCATCAGCAGTTCTGTTGGGCCCACACACGGTCCCCGTAAACCGTTTTTCATTTTTGCCTTCATACTTGTTTCGGTTCTTGAAGTCCCTCCTGGATGAAGATCCGTTCGACGAACTCATAGGACCCATCGGGTCATCGTCATCGTCGTGCGTTCCGTGCATATTGCAGAGATGAATGGCTTGTTGTGCATCTTTTTTTTGCGTTGTTTTGGGGCAGATATTCGGGACCAGTGGAAAATGCTCGTCCTTTTATTCGGTTCGTCGTTCCTGAAACGATTAGTTGGAAGAGGGGTGAATTGAACTCTTTCAAGGTTGTTCCACTCAGGTTTTCGATTCGATGCATTTATGTTTGTGCGTTGATTGAACTTGATGCTAGCGTTTCAGAGGAGACATATGTGGAACTTAGTGTTCTTAGATTTAATTGACTGTGACAATGGGGGATTTTTTTATTATCGTAGGGTCGAAGGGTCTCAGGTTGTTACGCAACTCTGTCCACGCATAGGGTTCTTGGATATATGAACAGAAAACAATATTTAAAAAATCAGGGTTGCCAGTTTTCGTACAAAATTTTCCACAGTGAAGATGAATCTTGGAAAATCCGGGAAAACATTTTCTGAGTCATGAAAAAAAAAATCTTGTTTATTAATTCACGTTAACACGTTTAAACGTTATTTTTGAGTAATGCTCGAAAAACTACGGGCAATAATAATAAAAAAATCCTAAAAGTGTCGTCTTCCAATTTGCTTATAAGTACCTAACGTATGCTTTAATGGTAAGCATGTGGTTTTTTAAATTATGTTCAAGGTAGCTGCTAGGTAGACAATTTAAGAGATACAAAACCAAACGTCGGACAAGGAGGAGAATAATCGTTATGAAAGAAACACATTTGAATAATCTACACTCAGTAGCAAAAAAAGCCGAGCAAAATTTTCCTTCCAAAACACGCGTTGTTCAACCTTCTGTCACTTTTTCAATTATCAATATTTTTGGCTGAAAATTTCACAACACTTTAACCAATGTATTGACCAATTTCATGTTGATAAAAATTATAAGTTTGAAGTTATCATAACATATGCGAAAAAAGTCATTTTTGGACAAAGCAATTTCAAAAATCCGTTTTTCTGTGAAAAATTTATACACCGTATTATTAATTTCTCCATAGCTGCTTGAAACAATACATAAAATTATGTGGACAAAAGTTTAACTGTTTCCATCAAGTGGTTTGGACTACAGCTGGCGTCAAAGATCGACCTTGCCACCATTGTAAGTATTTCCCTTTTCGCGATATTGACATTGCTGAAATATCGGTGCAAAAACCGAGAGTGTAACAGAAGGTTGAACAACGCGTTTTTTGGAAGAAAAACTTTGCTCGGCTTTTTGTTGCTACTGAGTGTATGTACATAAAAATTAATTTTTGTCTGTCGAAAACCACTGAACCGATCAGGGTGGAATTTTGTATGAAATGGTTTTGGGACCGAGAAAGATGCCGGGGCGGGGTCTCGCCACAAATGAAACACGAAATTCTGCATAACGAGAATTAATCAAGCAAAAACACAAATTTAGCATGTGGGAGTTTTGGAAGCAAAAAATGTTTCCACCCAAAGGTTTCGGACCCTCCCCCTGAAGGAGAGCTCTCATAAAAATGAAAAAGAGGTTTCTGCATAACTCAAGAACTAATCAAGCAAATGGAACCATATTTGGCATGTGGGGTTTTCTGAAAGCAAGAAATGTTTCTATGATGGCTCGAGACACCTCCCATCTCAAGAAAGGGGGGGAGGGGGCTCGTATACAAATGGCACTGATTTTTCGAAATAACTCGAGAATTAATATTGCAAATGGTACCAAATTTTGCCAGTTGGAGAATTTTTAGGCAAAACATGTTTCTACTGTGGTTTGAGACTACTCATTTTTCTGGTAGGGGAGGGGAGGGGGTTCTCCCCTGGGCACTGGCAAAACCTTGAGGTAGTTTTACTTCAATTACCAGGTCCCCGGGCTGGTCTGGTTCTTTACAATTTTGAAAAGAAGCACACTAGTGTTGCCAGATCAGTGAAAAGGCAGCCCAAAAGTGCCTCTGGTAATCCTTTAGTACTTCTTACCGGTAAATATTATAGTTCTGAGATGGCGATCAATGGTCAAGTACAGTATTTGCAAATAGAAGAAATGCTGCATTTGATCATATAGAATCAAAACAAACCAGCACACTTTTGGAAAGCATTACCAGATAGGGGAACTGTTCCATTATTCTTCTCATGATCCATTATTCATATTAATCGGTAATGTAGGTTTGATGTGTCAATCAATTCATTCCGTTTGTGGCTTGCTTTCAACAACAATTAAAAGAATTGAAATTAACAATGAACAAAAAGTACGAAATCAGAAATTGAGATGAAAATGGGAATGGTAACCCTAGATGCTATATTTTTATCGAAATCTTTTAGCTTGAAGCGATTTTGCTTATTTATTTCTAGGAACATTCTAGTTTTGAAGACAATGGATTCCGGTTAAATATTGTTAGCGGCGTGAGTGATCGAGTGAGCACAAGAAAAAACAATAAATCTCTCCGCGGAAGATACGAAAAGAGATACTTAAAGTGGAACAAAAGGAGCAGGATCAGCAAGGCAACATCAAACATTACTGGTGAGATCTAAGCAATTATAAATAAATACGAATTACATGAGAATACGTGCCATGATCGTAACAGAACAAGTTGCGATAATGGAAGTGTAAATAATGTACAAATATCCAATTGATATAAGTATTGTGTTTATGCGGGGCTTGTTGTAAGTGAATGTGACCTCGGAATGGACGTGAGTGAACAGGCATTCTGAAATGGGTCACTGGATCTCAACAGAGCTATCACCTTTCAACACCCGGGCTAAAAATGTTTACAGTTTGTGATTAGAATAAAAGCGTGATAGCTGCAAACATTTTTCTTCCATACAAGCACTGCCGGGAGTTGGATTGTGTACACACACAGGGGAGAGGAGGGGGGTTCTCATGCAAATGAAACACAAATTTAAACCAAACATGAGAATTTTCCCAACTTTGAGATTTTTATTTGAGTTTGGGGCCCGAGAAGGTTGTTATGATGGTTGGAGATTCTTATGGTAGTAATAGACCTCTCCTATCTCTGGAAAGGGGGGCTCCCATACAAATGAAACACAATTTTTTGCATAACTGGAGAACTTATCAAGCATATGGAACAGAATTTGGCAAGTAGAGGTTTTTGAAGGCAATATATGTTAGTTTGAGACCCCTCCGCTCTCTGAAAGAGGGGAGCTACCATAGAAATGAAACACACATTTCTGCATAACTCGGGAACTTATCAAGTAAATGAAACCACATTTGGCATGTGGGAGGTTTTGCTATGTTCTGATAGAAGTTTGAACCCCTGCTTAGTCAAGATAAAAACCCATTCCAAAAACTAGAAGGTACAGCCCAATGGGGTTGTGCGCATAGGCGACGTAGGACTGCGCAGCAATGTGTAATCTAGATTGCTGGGCTGTTTAAAGAGTGGCCGAGATTGGTGTCGTTTCAAATCTAATTCCCAAACACTCAATGTTTCGCACTACAACCTTAATAATATGATCTACATTCATTCATCTTGCTTTCATTGGAAATAATATGTATGACATATGATATTCAGATACTCTATATCAGTCAGGAAGCCACGTTTTCAATCCGCTTGGAAATGTCATTGACGAAGCTGTTCATAATGTTTATCGCTTTGGAGGAAACTACAGTATCGGGTGAAAATGCTTCAGCACCCGGTAGACGTGGTGCTATACGTTTTCTTCTTCCGAACCTTGCTGCTAGAACTGTTTGCCTTACGAGATGGTGAAGCGAGAATGCACCATGAGAGCATATCCTGTTGATAAGATCGACCAACTGAAGATCATTATCCTTATTGCGTTGTAGATGGTTGTGATCTGTTTGGGAATTCGAAGTCTATCATTGCCGATAGACGTCTAGGTCGAAATTGAGCTAATGGAACGATAGACCGGCATTAGGAAGTTGGCATCCAATATGTAAAAAAAATCTCAAAATTATTTGATTCCTATCACTAGAACGTTAGAAACACTGATTGGAATTTGAAGAGAACATTACTAGCATCAAACAACTAGTTATAAGAGAATGATGACTGTGATAGGGAAATCATCACATGCCAGCAAACAACGGGCAGCGATTGCAAAAAAAGCAAACTTCAAATAAGTTATTTAGATATTGATTATGTTCAATGCTGAATCATGTTATGAAATATTTATTATATTCCACCAGCAATTAATCTGCTATCCACTACTTTTTTTATGAATTCATTTATTTGTACAGGCTCAATCGAATCAACTTTACAGAGCCAATTTTTCATGTTTATATACATCAGTTATCTAAGAACTAAGGTTAAGGGGGTGGAACCGATTACTCGCGGCCGTCTCGAGGTTAATAGGAATAACAATTTTATGGATGGTAAAATTGCGGTGGAAACTTTAAACAAAGCATAAGGAACAATGGTTTTCTTATATCTAGAATTTCAAATTACAATTTTTTAATTGAACGTTTTCAGCTTAAAAAAAAATCACTCACTCACACACAAAACAACTCACACACACACACAACCACAATCACACACCGATGCACACATGCCTCAAAAATTTAACCTAAACAAGTAAGTTAATCAAACTACAATCTAAAGCTAATGTTAGTCAAAAACACATAAATGAGTTTCATAAACTCCAGATCGCGTGCAGCCAAAATATCTCGAATCGGTACATTGGGTTGTCTACCTCGAGCCGTAAGGGAATCATAAAGCTCAGATCTGACTCCACGATGCTCAGTACAAAACCAAATAACATGATCTGCGTCCTGGTAACCATGTCCGCATTCACAGAAATTGCTGTCTCCCAGCCCAATACGGAACAAATGAGTGTTCAAAGAATAATGATTAGACATGAGGTGAGACATCACACGAATGAAGTCGCGACCCACATCCAATCCCCTGAACCAACATATCTTAGACACCTTAGGAGAGATAGAATGTAGCCATCGCCCTAAATCTCCTTTACTCCATTTATACTGCCAGCTAACGATTGATATCTGACGAAAGATATAGAAAAATTCGTTGAAGGCGATTTGTCGATCATAAATATCGCCTTCCATAGCGCCCACCCTTGCAAGCGAGTCCGCTTTCTCATTGTCAGGAATCGAACAATGAGAAGGGACCCAAACACAAATGATAATAAAAGAACGTGAAGATAGAGCACTTAGAAGACCTCGTATTTTCAAAAGAAAATAAGAGGTGTGCTTTACCGGCCTTAAGGAGCGAATAGCCTCTATAGAACTAAGACTATCCGTGAAAATGAAGTATTGATCCGGTGTAAGTGAGGCAGTTTCTAAGGAGAAATGAATTGCTGCCAATTCCGCGACAAAAACAGAACAAGGTGCTTGAAGTTTACGAGCGACGCTATAATTTTCATTGTATACACCAAAGCCAGCGGAGTCCTCTATCAAAGACCCGTCAGTGAAAAACATTTTGGTGGAATCAACTAGACCAAACTTTGCAGCAAATATCACCGGAACAATCATAGGGCGATGATGCTCTGGGATTCCACGAAGCTCCTGCTTCATGGATAAATCAAAACGAACCGAATTTCCGAAATCGAAGAAGGGCTGACATCCTGTGTTATGTACAAATGGTACAAAGTCATGAAGCGAGTTTAAGGATTCAACTCGAGAAGCTACTCACAGTTTTCGATTACCTGGGGGTTCATAACTTCACACCTGGTGAGGAGCCGGAGAGATAATTCTGAAAACCGATCCAAAAGTGACAACATGCCGGCCAGCACTTCAAGACTAATGGTATGAGTCGAGTGCATGCAACCTAACGCGATACGAAGACACCGATACTAAAAAAGTTCCAGTTTGATGATGTGCGACCGAGCCGCTGACTGGAAACATAAACTACCGTATTCTATAACCGACAAAAACGTTGTCCGGTACAACGTTAGAAGATCTTGTGGATGCGCTCCCCACCAGGTTCCGGTAATTGTGCAGAGAAAATTGACCCTTTGCTGGCATTTTCGTTTCAGATACTAAATGTGGGATCTCCAGGTTCACTAAGAATCGAACCAGACCCCAAGATATTTAAATGACATAGAATGAGTTATCGGCTTACCCAAAATTTGAAGCTTCGGTTGTGCAGGGTTATGCTTCCTAGAAAAAACTACCAACTCAGTTTTGTCCGTAGAGAATTCGATACCTAGCTCTAAAGCCCAAGTAGACAAATTGTCTAAGGTATCCTGTAAGGGTCCTTGCAGATCGACCCCATTGGATCCCGTGACAGACACTACGCCATCATCTGCAAGTTGTCTGACCGTACAATTGTCACTTAGACAACCGTCAATGTCTTTGACATAAAAATTATACAAAAGGGGCCTTAAACATGATCCCTGGGGGAGACCCATGTAGCTAAATCGTGAAGCTGTAGAGGTTCCATGAGAAAAGCTCATATGTTTCTCTGACAGCAAATTGTACAAAAAATTATTCATTAATGGTGAAAAGCCACAAGCGTGGAGTTAACCTGAAAGAACTTCAACAGATACTGAATCAAAAGCCCCCTTTATGTCCAAGAATACAGAAGCCATTTGCTCTTTTTTAGCAAAAGCTAACTGAATATCCGTGGAAAGCAACGCGAGACAGTCGTTCGTTCCCTTACCCCTACGGAAACCATATTGAGTATCTGAAAGCAGGTTGTTCGTCTCAACCCATTTGTCCAGACGGAAAAGGATCATTTTCTCCAACAACTTTCGAATACAAGATAACATCGCGATGGGTCGATAGGAGTTGTGGTCGGACGCGGGCTTACCAGGTTTTTGAATGGCAATAACTCTCACCCGTCTCCAATCATCCGGTACATGTTGAGTTCCATTTATGATTAAACAATGCAACATGCGCCTCTTAGCGACGCCTGGGAGGTTCTTAAGTAAGTTGAACTTGATCCTGTGCGAGAGAGAACTCTACCATTGAAAGAGGTTGGCTGATCTCATCTATCGAATTATCGGTTTCTCGAGAAATCATCCGTGCCGGCACAGAATCTGGACAAACTTTTCGCGGAAACTTGAGGATCCATTGGTCCGAGTACTCCTCGCTCTCGTTGTTCGTAGATCGGTTACGCAACCTTCGCGCCGTGTTCCAAAGAGTACTCATCGACGTCTCGCGCGATAGCCTATCCAAGAATTGTCGCATGCTGATCTGATAAATGTTAATAGGTTTCCTTTTGGGCTGAAAGTAAATAACCCATGGGCCAGCTGAACCATCTGGATATGCACGTGATCTGGTAACTCTATTAGCTACCTCATCATTTCGTGCCATAGATGATTAATCTTGCGACAAATCATCCATGACTCGCTTGTGGGAGCTTATGACGCTCAACCACTAACGCAATTATATACAATCAATCACAGATAAACAAATTAAAGCTGAGCACACTCTCTCACACACTCTCACTAACTCTCACACACTCACACACAAAAAAACTTATCTTAAATGTATCAGTGATCTGCTGCAGCCGGGCGACGAATGTGCTGCTATTGCCGAACAACAATGTGTGGCCGCGTGTACCGGCTAGACGTGGAGCTCAGCGATGATGAAAATGATGACGATAATGATGACGCTGATCGGTGGTGGTTGGCAGATGAACGATTGCACGCTACACCCGATGGACTGCTGGTGTGCGTTCAATGTATTGATGCGGAGCAATATGGCTATTCGATTGCTTATTTCAATTAATATCGTCGTTGCACAGTTTCAAACACTACGTTTTCGTCTTCAGAAAGAGCAAAATTCGATTGCAACTGCGATGAGGACACTATCGAGAGAAAACCAAAAACTGAACTTTGAAACAACGCGTGAAAAACTTCCAATGCAACGGAGAGCGGACAAACAAAACTGGACCGTTCGTTTGTTCACTGGACAATGGGATCATTTCTATTAGTTTATAGTTCATTATTCATTTCTTTTTATGGATCATTGACAATTTATTTATGGAACATTTTTAATTATTTATGAATCATGTGCATGTATTTTAGTGAACAAAGGTTACATTCTGTGGATCAATTTTGCAAGTTTAGAGAACGCTATCAATCCATTTTTGGATCATTTGTAACACGTTTATGGGTAAGTCGCAGAATATTATCGATCATTCTCTAGATATACAACGGTACATTATTGAAATTTTATTGCTAAATTTCATATAAATTATGGATCACATGGATAAATTCTATGGATGTCCATTTTATTATAGACTAGCTGAACCCGGTGCGAGCCTTGCAACGCATGCAACAAAATGAATGAAAAATTAATAGAACTGGCGCGTTTATGGTTTTTGTTCTGAATGATTCTGGTTAAAATATTTTTGTTTGCTTGTGTGTGTTATTTATGCAAAAAAAAAAGGGTTTGTGTTGTTAATTTATTGTTGTTTCGCTTTGTGCGTAGAAGCATTTCAAAGACAAACGAAGCCGTATCCTGTCAGTTTGTACGTAATTTTCTCTTGCATAACCTAAGATTAACTTCTTGTGCATAATGTAGCACTGAGAGTAACTCAACCAATTCTTGACTAAAAAGGGGTTCAAATTTCTATCAAAATATGCTTCTTAAGGAGTGTATCGAAAATAAGCTATCCACAAACTTTCTTTCAAATTATGTTGAAAACCGATATTTCATTCATACAAAAAATTGATCCTTTATTGTACGAGGTTAAACTTGAACATAATGAAGACCGGATGAAATTTAAGCTATTCCTTCACGAATTTTCGAGCTTTGGATCGAATGCTCTTCATCAAGTTCCGGACAAGTGCTGCATCGCATTTTTTGGACGCTTGAGCTTAAATTTTTTTGAACTCCAGCATGTTCCCAGCTGCCTTACCAGTCCTCTTGAAGACCCTCTTCACGATTGCCCAGTAACGTTCGATGGGTCGAAGCTGAGGGCAATTTGGTGGATTGATATTTTTCTCAACGAAATCTATACCCTTTTCCGCAAGCCAATTGAGAGTGGTTTTGGCATAGTGAGCTGACGCTAAATCCGGCCAAAACAGTGAAAGTGTACTATGCTTCTTTTATAAAGGCAACAATCTCTTCTGGAGATACTCAGATTGACAGATTTCCGCATTTATAGTTCCGGTAGTGTAAAAAATGGTTGACTTCAAACCACAGGAACATATTGCTTGCCATACCAGTACCTTTCGACCGAATTTCTCCACTTGAATCGACCTGTCCGCATCGCTCACATCCTCCCCAACGATGGCAGTAAAGTATTGTGGACCTGGAAGGGTTTTTGAGTCCTCCTTTACATAGGTCTCATCGTCCATCAAAACGCATGCATCCGGACGATGCAAAACACGCGAATACAATTTCCGGGCCCTTGTTGCTGCTCGCTTCTTCTGTTCTGCACTTTGTTTCGAAATTTTCTGCTTCTTGTAGGTCTTCAGCTGGTTTCGCCTCTTGATACGCTGGATCATTCCGACACTCGTTCCTGCTTTTTTGGCCAAATCACGTATTGACATTGATTTGTTCTTCATGATTAGAGATACCACTTTCTGCTCCAGTTTCGGGTTGGAAGAACCGGGTTTTCTGCCTCTTCCTGGTAGCTCATCCAAAGAATAGTGTTCCCCAAACTTATTAATGATGGCTTTAACACTCGCATGATGAATTCCATACCACTTCGCCAATTTTCACATAGTAATACCCTTCTCACTTAGCCATGTGTCCAGAACCTTAATTTTCACTTCCTTTTCAATACGCGACATTTTGAAAACGCAGAATTTGAACCGCACAAACAAGTAAACAAAAGAAAGCTGACAGTCAAACGCACAGCATGCAGTGTTCAGAGCATAAAAAACCATCACAAATACATGCGTACAACGCAAATGTATGTGGATAGCTTATATTCGATACACTCCTTACTCGAGAAATACACATTTTGTGTTTTAGTTGCATGGATAATTCTCATGTTTGTTTCAAATGTCTGTTTCATTGATTTGAGAGCCCTCCTTCCCCCTATCCAGAGGAAAGGCGTCTCGAACCACCTAAGAAAAAAATTCTTCCCAAAAACCCCCACATGCCAAAGTTGGTTATATTTGAAGAACTCCAATTCCAAGAACTCGAGTTTTGCAGAAATTTGTGTTTCATTTGTATGGAAGTCCTCTCCTTCCAGGCGGGGAAGGAGCTTCGAACCATCGAACCTTCTCCGGCCTCAGCAACCCCTACATATAAGTTTTCATAACAGTAGGTATGATTCACATGTTTGGTTGACATTTGTGTCTAATTTGCATGAGCGCCCACCCCTTCCAGAGAGGGGAGGAGTCTCAAACCTCCATAGAAACATTTATTGGTTCCGAATACTCCCCACATCCCAAGCTTGGTTCCATTTGCTTGATTAGTTCTCGAGTTATGCAGAAATGTGTGTTTCATTGGTGTAGGAGCACCTCTTCAGATGCGGGAGAAGTCTCGAACCATCATAAGAACCTTCCCCGACTCCAAAGATCCCTGCATCAAAATAGTCATACCTGTTGGGATAATTCTCTTGTTTGGCTAAAATTCGTGTTTCATTTGTATGAGAGCCCCTTCTTCCAAAGAGGAGGGGGGTCTCAAACCACCGTAGAAATATTTCTTGCCTACAAAAACCTCCACATGCCATATTTGGTTCCATTTGTTTGATTAGTTCTTGAGTTATGCAGAAAATAGTTTTTCATTTGCATGGGAGCCTCCCTTTCTAAAGGCGGAAGGGGTGTCGAACTATCATAAGATTCTTTCCCGGACCCGAAAGCTCCTGCATACAAATTTGCATTGCGGTAGGGATAGTTCTCATGTTTGGTTTAAATTTGTGTTTCGTATGTAGGGAAGCCCCCCTTTCCAGAGTGAGGAGGTCTCAAATTACCATAAAAACATTTCTTGCCTTCAAAAACTCGCCCATACCAAATTTGGTTTCATTTGCATGGGGGCCCCCCTTTTTAGAGGCGGGAGGGTTCTTGAACTATCATAAGATGCTGTCCCGGACCTAAATACTTGTACACACAAATTAGCATAACAGTAGGTATAATTCTCATGTTTGGCTTAAATTCGATTTTCATTTTTATGGGGGCCCCTTTTTCCATAAGGAGGTGGGGCTTCAAACCACCATAAAAACATTTCTTGCCTTCAAAAACGCACCCATACCAATTTTGGTTCCATTTGCTTGATTAGTTCTCGAGTTATGCAGGAATTTGTTTTTCATTTGCAAGGGATCCCCCCTTTCTGGAGGCGGGAGGGGTCTCGAACTATCATTAGATGCTTTTCCGGACCCAAAAACCACTGAATACAAATTTGCAAAGCAGTAGGCATAGTTCTCATGTTTGGTTGACATTTGTGTTTCATTTGTATTAGAGCCCCCCTTTTTTGAGAGAGGAGGGGCTTTGAACCACCATTAAAGCATTTCATGCCTTAGAAAACTTGTCCATTCCAAATTTGGTTCCATTTGCTTTATTAGTTCTCGAGTTATGCAGAATATTGTAATTCATTTGTATCGGAGCCCACCCCCCTTTAGGATGGGGAGGGGTCTCAAACCAACATAGGAACATTTTTTGTATTCGAAAACGACCACATGCTAAATTTCGTTCCGTTTGCTTGATAAGTTCCCGAGTTATGCAGAATATTGTGTTTCATTTGTATGGGAGCCCCCCTTTTTAGAGAAGGAAGGGGTCTTTAACTACCTTAAGAACCTTCCCCGGCCTCAAAAATCTTTGCATACAAAATTTCACGCCGATCGGTTCAGTAGTTTTCGAGTCTATTATGTTCAGACAGACAGACAGACAGACAGAAATCCATTTTTATATATGTAGATATTGACCAGAGTTTTGTGGGTCATTTTATTTTTTTTTAGGATCGTGTATTAGTTTGTGTATGCAAAAGTATGGTTGAAAGATATTTTATATGTTTGTTATACCACATTGAATATTTAATATATTTTTTTCTCAGAGGTGTGTGAGATAATTCCAGTTAAAATTTTGTTAAAGACGTCTATAGCAGTTTTGACATTTCCTTCATTCCCCAAAATTGGTTGCCAATTGGCATTGCATAATTTTTGTAAAATGTTATCATAATTTGCTTCTTATTATTCAAAGACTTCCTCGTATTCACAGTCGTTGGGTTTTTGATATTCATGCACGAATAAAGAGTATTCGATTGTTGTGTGGAATGCTTCATTTTTCAAAAATAGAGTTAATGATTCAATCGCACAGAAAACTTCACAAATATTCGTAAATAAAAAGCCCAAATAGCAATTTTGTTATTTTTTTACGTGACTTATTTGGTTAACTCCTAAATTGGCCGTTTGTCAAAAAAATAACTGCAATTGCAATGTTTCGTTATCCCCAACGACTGGGAGTGAGATACATTGATTTTCAAAGTCAAGAATGAAGGCCATAGAAGTGAACTTTTACTTCAGCAGGAAATTGAGATAATATTCACTCTGCAATTTGGAAGAAGAGTTTATAATTGTTTTTATGAGCATGGTCTGGTTGAAAATACACAGAGGCGAACACATGCGTTCTACTTGCTATGTGTGATTTCACCAACACATGCTCAAATTCTTTAAATTTGGATGTGGGAATTAATTCCGAATTGAAATCAGCTGAAATAGTTATAAGAACTCCGCCGCCTGACTTTCTCTGAGACGCGTGAAAATTTCTGACGTCTCTGAATACATTAAATGCACTTCCAAAAATGTCTTCCATTCTTACGCGTTTATCCCAGCTAGTTTCAGTTGCTAGAATTACCGAAAAACGCGTTTTAATTATTATAGTTGATAATTGGTAAAATGATTATACCATCTAATATCAACGAAACCTGCTGCCTTGTCATGAACTCGTTTTGAATAAGTGTTTTAGGGTAAATGTTAGAAATGACACTGTTTTTATGAATAGTGTTTTGAAGGAAATCTTTAACTTTTCACAATACCTCACTACAATATATATATATATATATATATATATATATATATATATATATTTTTTTTTATATATATATATATATATCTATATATATATATATATATATATATATATATATATATATATATATATATATATATATATATATATATATATATATATATATATATATATATATATATATATATATATTAGCGATTTCAATCAATGTGACTATGTAATGCATTAATTTCTGTTATTTTGACTGGGAAGAGGTACCTAAATGGATGTGACAAAATTGAGCTGATTTCCAACTTTTGTATCAACGTGTGCTTTCTATTGTTCGAGATGTTGTCCCGGTTAAGCAACAACACCGTTCTGGTGGAAGAAGGCAGCCATGGTGGAACAACGAGCTACGGTATTTGCGAAATCGTTTACGGAAGGCTGGAGACGTTATGCCTGGTCGAAGGATGAACAGGACAAAGTTGTGCGTGCGCCCAAGAGAGCAATTACAATTCGTTAAATGCACGTTGTTTCGCTGTTCCATTCACCGTACGGAGGATACAACTCAAGCAAGATCCGAAATCGTTTGGTCATTCGTGAGAAGTCGTAAGCAGACTAATGGAATTCCTCATCATGTTTTTTACAACGATACTACAGCCGATACTCACTCGTCAGCAAACTTGTTCTTGTCATTCTTTCAGTGTGCTATTAATAACCGATCACCTTCGTCTGAAGCGTGCTTGGACAGTTTGCCTCAGTATAATCTGAATATGGCGTTGCTCAATTTCTCTTCGGGGGATGTGCTCAGCAAGCTACAAGGGATAGATGCTTCAAGGAGCTGGTCCAGATCATCTCTCTCCGCTTCTTATAAAAAACTGTGCTCACTTTGTTTCACTGTACCTGCAACAATACTGGTGGCTCGTTCCATGGTGATG